>JAJHIY020000041.1:705000-720000 GCA_022114975.2 Lampris megalopsis
TCTCCGTGGTGACGTTGGTCGCCACCTGGATGCTGCTTAGCATTCCCCTCATCACATTTTCTTTTTATATATCTTATAAATCCAGATAATGTTTGTTTGTTTGGGTTTTTTTACATGGTGATGGTGGTCACGTGGCTCGGGTCCTGGACTGTTCTGGTGGCGTCTGGACTCTGCCTGGCATCCTCCTCATCATACTCTTCATAAATCTTATAATTCATTATAATTGTGTTATCCTGTGTCAGTGTTGTATTGTGTAAACTGTGTAAACACTACATCATGTCATGTTGTGCATCTTGGGAGAGAGCCTCCTCTGCTGCTCTCCCTGAGTTCTCCTTCTGTGTCCTCCCTGTTGAAGGTGTAGGGAGGTGTTCCTTATCCGATGTGAGGGTGTCAGGACAGGATGTTGTGTTGCTGTAAAGCCCCTGAGCCCCGTGTGTCATGTGTGATGTTGGGCTACACAAATGAAACTGACTTGTCTTGCTTGATGCTTGCTGAGAAAGGCTCCGGTGCCGCTGCCACAAGCCTGATCTGCTAGCTGACGGCCGTGAACAGAGGCCTCTCTTTCTGTTTCAGGTACAAGGCCATCGTGAACCCGATGGACATCCAGACGTCCAGCGCCGTGGTGTGGACCTGCCTGAAGGCTGTGGCCATCTGGGTCATCTCCATCCTCCTCGCTGTTCCGGAGGCCATTTTCTCACAGGTCGTCTCCATGCAGGTAAAACAGCAGTGAGAACAACACGTAAAACACCAGACGAGCTTCACAAGGCATCTTATCTCGTCTCCAGTCTCATAACGCTTAATAACATGTAAAACACAACAGTAATAATAATATGTAATAACATGTAAAACACAGTAATAATAACATGTAATAACATGTAAAACACCAGACGAGCTTCACAAGGCATCTTATCTCGTCTCCAGTCTCATAACGCTTAATAACATGTAAAACACAATAATAATAACATGTAATAACATGTAAAACACATCAATAATAATACCATGTTATAACATGTAATAACATGTAAAACACAGTAATAATAACATGTAATAACATGTAAAACACCAGACGAGCTTCACAAGGCATCTTATCTCGTCTCGAGTCTCGTAACGCTCAATAACATGTAAAACACAACAATAATAATAACATGTAATAACATGTAATAACCAATAATAACATGTCATAACATGTAAAACACCAGACGAGCTTAACAAGGCATCTTATCTCGTCTCGAGTCTCATAACGCTTAATAACATGTAAAACACAACAATGATAATAACATATAATAACATGTAATAACATGTAAAACACAACAATAACAATAACATGTCATAACATGTAATAACCAATAATAACATGTAATAACATGTAAAACACCAGACGAGCTTAACAAGGCATCTTATCTCGTCTTGAGTCTCGTAAAGCTTAATAACATGTAAAACACAGTAATAATAACATGTAATAACATGTAATAACCAATAATAACATGTAATAACATGTAAAACACCAGACGAGCTTAGCGAGGCATCTTATCTGGTCTCGAGTCTCGTAACGCTTGGTAACCTGTAAAACACAGTAATAATAACATGTAATAACATGTAAAACACCAGACGAGCTTAACAAGGCATCTTATCTCGTCTCGAGTCTCATAACGCTTGGTAACCTGTTATGGCAGGATCACTCTCCTACCTGACCGGCAGAGGAAGTTGCTTGGCCCAGGAGGAGATAAGAGGACTCGTCTCCGGGCATTTACTGTAAAAAAGAAGGAATGTCTGAAATCAGCTTTCATGTTTTGAAAGACTTTTGTTTTTTTAGAGCAAAATGAAAGGACAACGAAAGGATCAAAAAAGGATTTGTTTTGTTGTTAATTTCATTTGATATCTGCTTAATGATCTGCTGCACTGTCTGTCTCCTCCTTTAACCCCCCTCCTCTCCTCCTTCCTCCTCCCCTCTTCTGCTATCCTCCTTTTATGTCCACTCATCTTCAAACTGGATCGCTCCTTTCTCTTGTCTTCTCCTTTTCACGTGTTGTTTCCATCTCCACTTCTTCTGCATTCCTCACTTTTCCTCCTGTTTTTCTCGTCACGTCTTTTGTCTCTGCTCATCTCTTTTCCCTTCTTTGCTCCTTCCATCTCCTTTTATTCTGTCCTTGTCTCCTTGTTTGTGCTTGTCTCCTTTCCTCTTGTCATGCCTTTGTCTCTCATCTACTGTCATCTTTCCGAAGTTCCTTTCGATCACTTCTCATCTCCTTTCATCTCCTTTCCGCTCCTCATTTCTTTCTTCCCTCACTCCTTTCGTCTCTACTCATCTGCTCTCACCTCTCCTCTCCTCCTTTGCTCTCTCCTCTCTGCAGGGTCACAGGGACAGCGGTAATGTGACCTTTGTGAACTGCGTCCCGTACCCGCTGTCCAATCAGATGCATCCGAAGATCCACTCGGTGATGATCTTCCTGGTTTACTTCCTGATTCCGCTGGTCATCATCTCTGTCTACTACTACCACATCGCACGCACGCTCATCCGGAGCGCGCACGACATGCCGGGAGAGGCCAGCGAGCACTCCAGGAGACAGGTGGGCCAGTCGCACAGCACAAACCACACAACACACCACCGAACACACCACCGAACACACCACTGACTGGGTGACTGACAGGGTGACTGACCGGGTGACTGACTGGGTGACTGACAGGGTGACTGACTGGATGACTGACTGGGTGACTGACCGGGTGACTGACAGGGTGACTGACTGGATGAGTGAGGACGTGACTTAGTGACATGGTGTGAGCTCCCACTCCCTTTAGAAAATCATTTTCCAGGACATTTCCACGATCTTGCTTCGGTACACGACAGCGGTTGTGGACAGAAGGTCAAGTCGTTCTGTACTAACCAGGAGTGGGTGAAGGCTTTTGTTCCCACTAATCACCCGTGTCTCCTGATCCAGCTCCTCAGGAAGACTCTGCTGGTTGATTAGTGGGATCAGAACAAAAGCCTTCACTCAAACTGGCCCGTTCTGGATGAGACTGCCCACCCTGCTCCAGGTGGACTGTCAGTGAACATCACACACTGACGTCACATCTCAAAAGTATGGCAAAAATATCTCATCTCAGTGGGGAGAAATACGAGTTATTAACCTATTTTTACAATTTTCCACGACCTCAATAATATCCCCAGGACAATTTGGTCAATTTCCAGCTTTTTTCCATGACTGGAAACTAGTCTCTAAAAGTCTGGGATTCCCAGGACCGTGTGTATGAGATGGCTGGCATGGCGGATTGTTGCTGTACTTGAAGGACCCTTGGGTTTGTTTCCAAGTTATTTCCCTGTTCTGCAGCACCACAGGGGCTTCCTGGTGAAGTGATACCGACAGATGCCCTGTGAAATAACAGAAACAGTCTTTAATTCAAAACCACTTCAGGTTTTGTTTTTGTTTTTTTGGAGATATTAATCCTATTTCCACAAGTGTTAAATGTAGAACATTCTGTTTTACCCTAAAGCGGGTTGCAAACGCGGGACCCGATCCAAAGCAGAACTGTGCCAAACCAGCACAGGCACTGCTTTGAGATGAACCCAGCTGTGAGTATGTAGGAATGTGTTCCTGGTATCTCGTCCTTACGGCTTGTCACAGGCCTGCCTGTGTGGAGTCTGCACATCCTCCATGGTTCGGGGGAAGGGGCTTAAAGGAGAGTTATTCTGGCACGGGTAACCTTCCGACTTCAGCGGTTCTGTTAACGTTTCATCAAGTGTGCGAGTCCGTTTCCTGCGATCCGTGCTTGTTCCCTGTGACTTTTCATCTGGAGGATAGCTTTGGCGAGCGTGTGTCTGCGGCACTTCCTGAACTTCAGCGTCCTTCCTGTGTTCACCAGGCTTTCCGCACACACTCCCAACACGTGGCAGGACCACTGCAGTCGAAATTTGTCCATAGCTGTGAACCGTGTGTGTGTGTGTGTGTGTGTGTGTGTGTCCTTTGATGGACGGATGACCTATCCAGGGTGTCTCCCTACCTCCCACCTAATGCATGCTGGGATGGACTCCACAAGTGAACAAATGAATGGGGGAAGGGCACTGGCAGGTGGGTACGTGAGGACTCGTCAAGATGAACACGTCCAAGACTGGAAGACGTGCACACAGACTCACAAACAAGCCAAGCGGCCGCACCTCTTCAGCCCCGCTGCTCAGTTCACGGCCCAGCCCAGGACTCGTGTTGAGCACGTGCAGCAGGCTTCTCACACCTCCTGCAGGCTTCTCACACCTCCTGCAGGCTTCTCACACCTCATACAGGCTTCTCACACCTCCTGCAGGCTTCTCACACCTCCTGCAGGCTTCTCACACCTCCTGCGGGCTTCTCACACCTCCTGCGGGCTTCTCACACCTCCTGCATGCTTCTCACACCTCCTGCGGGCTTCTCACACCTCCTGCAGGCTTCTCACACCTCCTGCTGCCTCCTCCGCCAGCTGAAAAGACCTCGCTGATGTTCGGCACAGACGGGTGAAGATGGCTGATGCAGGGAGACTGGAGAGGATGGTCATTATGACCGGCACGCTAGTCAGAGCACCAGTACCACTACTGCCGCTAACAGCAGCAGCAGCAGTAGTGGTAGTAGTAGTGGTATCAGTAGTAGTAGTAGAAGTAGTACTAGCAGTAGTAGTAGTAGTAATTACTAGTACTCGTTGCAGAAGTGACAATAATGGTAGTGGTTATATCACTATTAATACTTTGGAGTATTAGTCGTAATAGTACCAGTAGTGTTAGTCGTAGTAAAAGCAGTAATATTATTAGTAATGTAATAATAATAGTAGTACTACTAGTAGTAACAGTGGTAGTATTAGTAGTAATAGCAGTAATAATAGTAGTAACGGTAATAATAATAGTAATAATAATAATAGTAGTGGTAGGTGAAATGACTAAGTGTTCCTGATTCCTGAGTAGCAGTAGTACCAGTAGTAATGGTAGTGGTACTAGTAATAGTAGTATAGCAGTAGTAGTAGTGGTACCAGTAGTAGTAGTAGCAGTAGTAAGAGTAGTAGTAGTAGTAGTAGTAGTAGTAGTAGTAGAAGTAGTACCAGTAATAATAGTAGTAGCAGGAATTATAGTAGTAGCAGTAATATTAGTATTATAGTAATAGTAGTAGTAGTAATAGTAGTAGTAGTAGTAGTAGTAGTAGTAGTACCAGTGATACTACTGGTACTACTACTACTGGTACTAAAAACCACAGGCGTGCTTGCCGAGCTTAAACTGCATCACAGTCATCATCGTTTCGATGGACCGCCGAAAGAAAAAAAAGTAGCAGTAATAATAGTAGTAGTAGAAGTAGCAGTAACTGTGGTAGTGGTATGAGTAGTAATAGTAGTATAATACCAGTACCAGTAGCAGTACCAGTAGTAGCAGTACCAGTAGTAGTAATAACAGTAGTAGTAGTAGTTGCAGTAATTATAGTAGTAGTACCAGTAATAATAGTAGTAGTAGAAATAGCAGTAATGATGGTAATGGACTGGACCTGACTACAAGGCTACCGTGCTCACCTCCTGTCTCCTCTTGCTGGTCCTCCCTGAAATGGATTTCCGGATCTTCACTCTCTCATAACCAGCACAGCCTGCAGCGACGGGCCGGACCTTTTCTATTCTATTCTACGGGCCAGACATTCTGCACCCGGGTCATAACCAGCACAGACTGCAGCGACGGGCCGGACCTTTTCTTTTCTATTCTACAGGCCAGACATTCTCCACCCGGGTCATAACCGGCACAGACTGCAGCGACGGGCCGGATCTTTTCTTTTCTATTCTACAGGCCAGACATTCTCCACCCGGGTCATACCCAGCACAGACTGCAGGGACGGGCCGGACCTTTTCTATTCTACAGGCCAGACATTCTCCATCCGGATCATAACCAGCACAGCCTGCAGCGACGGGCCGGACCTTTTCTTTTCTATTCTACAGGCCAGACATTCTGCACCCGGGTCATAACCAGCACAGACTGCAGCGACGGGCCGGACCTTTTCTATTCTACAGGCCAGACATTCTCCACCCGGGTCATAACCAGCACAGCCTGCAGCGACGGGCCGGACCTTTTCTTTTCTATTCTACAGGCCAGACATTCTGCACCCGGGTCATAACCAGCACAGCCTGCAGCAACGGGCCGGACCTTTTCTATTCTATTCTACAGGCCAGACATTCTCCACCCGGGTCATAACCAGCACAGACGGGCCGGATCATTTCTATTCTACAGGCCAGACATTCTCCACCCGGGTCATAACCAGCACAGCCTGCAGCGACGGGCCGGACCTTTTCTATTCTCCAGGCCAGACATTCTCCACCCGGGTCATAACCAGCACAGACGGGCCGGACCTTTTCTATTCTATTCTACAGGCCAGACATTCTCCACCCGGGTCATAACCAGCACAGACGGGCCGGACCTTTTCTATTCTATTCTACAGGCCAGACATTCTCCACCCGGGTCATAACCAGCACAGCCTGCAGCGACGGGCCGGATCTTTTCTTTTCTATTCTACAGGCCAGACATTCTCCACCCGGGTCATAACCAGCACAGACGGGCCGGACCTTTTCTTTTCTATTCTACAGGCCAGACATTCTGCACCCGGGTCATAACCAGCACAGCCTGCAGCGACGGGCCGGACCTTTTCTATTCTACAGGCCAGACATTCTCCACCCGGGTCATAACCAGCACAGACGGGCCGGACCTTTTCTATTCTACAGGCCAGACATTCTGCACCCGGGTCATAACCCGCACAGACGGGCCGGATCATTTCTATTCTACAGGACAGACATTCTCCACCCGGGTCATAACCAGCACAGCCTGCAGCGACGGGCCGGACCTTTTCTATTCTACAGGCCAGACATTCTCCACCCGGGTCATAACCAGCACAGCCTGCAGCGACGGGCCGGACCTTTTCTTTTCTATTCTACGGGCCAGACATTCTGCACCCGGGTCATAACCAGCACAGCCTGCAGCAACGGGCCGGACCTTTTCTATTCTATTCTACAGGCCAGACATTCTCCACCCGGGTCATAACCAGCACAGACGGGCCGGACCTTTTCTATTCTACAGGCCAGACATTCTCCACCCGGGTCATAACCAGCACAGACTGCAGCGACGGGCCGGACCTTTTCTATTCTACAGGCCAGACATTCTCCACCCGGGTCATAACCAGCACAGCCTGCAGCGACGGGCCGGACCTTTTCTTTTCTATTCTACAGGCCAGACATTCTCCACCCGGGTCATAACCAGCACAGCCTGCAGCGACGGGCCGGACCTTTTCTTTTCTATTCTACAGGCCAGACATTCTCCACCCGGGTCATAACCAGCACAGCCTGCAGCGACGGGCCGGACCTTTTCTTTTCTATTCTACAGGCCAGACATTCTCCACCCGGGTCATAACCAGCACAGACGGGCCGGACCTTTTCTATTCTATTGTACAGGCCAGACATTCTCCACCCGGGTCATAACCAGCACAGACTGCAGCGACGGGCCGGACCTTTTCTATTCTACAGGCCAGACATTCTGCACCCGGGTCATAACCCGCACAGACTGCAGCGACGGGCCGGACCTTTTCTATTCTATTCTACAGGCCAGACATTCTCCACCCGGGTCATAACCAGCACAGACGGGCCGGACCTTTTCTATTCTACAGGCCAGACATTCTCCACCCGGGTCATAACCAGCACAGCCTGCAGCGACGGGCCGGATCTTTTCTTTTCTACAGGCCAGACATTCTGCACCCGGGTCATAACCAGCACAGCCTGCAGCGACGGGCCGGACCTTTTCTTTTCTATTCTACAGGCCAGACATTCTCCATCCGGGTCATAACCAGCACAGCCTGCAGCGACGGGCCGGACCTTTTCTTTTCTATTCTACAGGCCAGACATTCTCCATCCGGGTCATAACCAGCACAGACGGGCCGGATCCTTTCTATTCTACAGGCCAGACATTCTCCACCCGGGTCATAACCAGCACAGACGGGCCAGACCTTTTCTATTCTACAGGCCAGACATTCTCCACCCGGGTCATAACCAGCACAGCCTGCAGCGACGGGCCGGATCTTTTCTATTCTACAGGCCAGACATTCTCCACCCGGGTCATAACCAGCACAGCCTGCAGCGACGGGCCGGACCTTTTCTTTTCTATTCTACAGGCCAGACATTCTCCATCCGGGTCATAACCAGCACAGCCTGCAGCGACGGGCCGGACCTTTTCTTTTCTATTCTACAGGCCAGACATTCTCCATCCGGGTCATAACCAGCACAGACGGGCCGGATCCTTTCTATTCTACAGGCCAGACATTCTCCACCCGGGTCATAACCAGTGGAGTAGGATTATCTCTCAAACACCCGAAGACGGGATAACCGTTGTGATAACAGGACGGCGGTGACGTAACTTCCACATGACGCCTCCGCAGCGTCTCTCAGAATTAAAGGAACATTCCGCATAGTTTCTTGATGGCAACACGTTTTACTTCACGTGGGAGGTCACACTGAGGTGGCTGATACTTCAGGAGGACAGAAGAATAACTGTCTTTTAAACAATATATTTATGAGTTTTTCATTGTCTACAGATTTCAGCAACAGTCATGTATTTTAAGAGCAGAACATACAGTACAAGGACAACAAACATGGCCGTGTGTGTGGACTGCCGTCCTACCTTTGCACAGTTGAAGACTGACGTTACCCGACTGCAGGCTGAACTCAGGGAGAAGGACAAGTTAATCCCGGACCCATCGTCCGTGGCCACGGCGCAGTCAGAACACCTCTCTCTTCTGGGCAGTCAGAGGGGCGCCAGCCCGTCCTGCCCCCCAGACCCAACAGTATCGACCCAGGACAATGACACCACTATTCCGTGGTCTGGAGGTGAAGCGATCCACTCTCCAGGCCTCTCTACCCTGGGGGAGGACATGTGGTTCAGCCTTGGAGCAAAACCTAAGACCCAAGTTTGCTCAACGCGCCATCCATCCCAGAGCCTTGAGTCCAGGTTAAGAACTGTAAAAACCACCTGGCTAAACACCACCTCCCATCGCTTTCAGATGAGGCTTTCCAGCTTGGAAATACATTTCAAGTCTTGGAAAATCTGACCTCCCCAACTCCCCCAGTACACCCTGATCCGGCTAGCTGTCCCTCCTCGGCTGCTCCTCCTGACCTTTCAGCAAATGGATTTGACATTCTGGACAACAAAGACTTCCCTCCGCTGACCAGTGTGTCGCATCCAGGAGCGGAACGCTCACCACCGGCTGCTGCTCACCACCGGCTACTGCTCACCACCGGCTGCTGCTCACCACCGGCTGCTGCTCACCACCGGCTGCTGCTCACCACCGTCACCACCGGCTGCTGCTCACCACCGGCTGCTGCTCACCACCGTCACCACCGGCTGCTGCTCACCACCGGCTGCTGCTCACCACCGGCTGCTGCTCACCACCGTCACCACCGGCTGCTGCTCACCACCGTCACCACCGGCTGCTGCTCACCACCGGCTGCTGCTCACCACCGGCTGCTGCTCACCACCGTCACCACCGGCTGCTGCTCACCACCGTCACCACCGGCTGCTGCTCACCACCGGCTGCTGCTCACCACCGGCTGCTGCTCACCACCGGCTGCTGCTCACCACCGTCACCACCGGCTGCTGCTCACCACCGTCACCACCGGCTGCTGCTCACCACCGTCACCACCGGCTGCTGCTCACCACCGTCACCACCGGCTGCTGCTCACCGCCGTCACCACCGGCTGCTGCTCACCACCGACTACTGCTCACCACCGACTACTGCTCACCACCGTCACCACCGGCTACTGCTCACCACCGGCTGCTGCTCACCACCGGCTGCTGCTCACCACCGACTACTGCTCACCACCGGCTGCTGCTCACCACCGACTACTGCTCACCACCGGCTGCTGCTCACCACCGACTACTGCTCACCACCGGCTGCTGCTCACCACCGACTGCTGCTCACCACCGACTGCTGCTCACCACCGACTACTGCTCACCACCGGCTGCTGCTCACCACCGACTGCTGCTCACCACCGACTACTGCTCACCACCGGCTGCTGCTCACCACCGACTACTGCTCACCACCGACTACTGCTCACCACCGACTACTGCTCACCACCGACTACTGCTCACCACCGGCTGCTGCTCACCACCGGCTGCTGCTCACCACCGACTACTGCTCACCACCGACTACTGCTCACCACCGGCTGCTGCTCACCACCGACTACTGCTCACCACCGGCTGCTGCTCACCACCGACTACTGCTCACCACCGGCTGCTGCTCACCACCGACTACTGCTCACCACCGGCTGCTGCTCACCACCGACTGCTGCTCACCACCGACTACTGCTCACCACCGACTACTGCTCACCACCGACTACTGCTCACCACCGACTGCTGCTCACCACCGACTACTGCTCACCACCGGCTGCTGCTCACCACCGACTACTGCTCACCACCGACTACTGCTCACCACCGACTACTGCTCACCACCGGCTGCTGCTCACCACCGGCTGCTGCTCACCACCGTCACCACCGACTACTGCTCACCACCGACTGCTGCTCACCACCGACTGCTGCTCACCACCGGCTGCTGCTCACCACCGGCTGCTGCTCACCACCGACTGCTGCTCACCACCGGTTGCTGCTCACCACCGGCTGCTGCTCACCACCGACTACTGCTCACCACCGGCTGCTGCTCACCACCGACTACTGCTCACCACCGACTACTGCTCACCACCGGCTGCTGCTCACCACCGACTACTGCTCACCACCGACTACTGCTCACCACCGGCTACTGCTCACCACCGGCTGCTGCTCACCACCGGCTGCTGCTCACCACCGTCACCACCGACTACTGCTCACCACCGACTGCTGCTCACCACCGACTGCTGCTCACCACCGGCTGCTGCTCACCACCGGCTGCTGCTCACCACCGACTGCTGCTCACCACCGGTTGCTGCTCACCACCGGCTGCTGCTCACCACCGACTACTGCTCACCACCGGCTGCTGCTCACCACCGACTACTGCTCACCACCGACTACTGCTCACCACCGGCTGCTGCTCACCACCGGCTGCTGCTCACCACCGTCACCACCGTCACCACCGACTACTGCTCACCACCGACTGCTGCTCACCACCGACTGCTGCTCACCACCGGCTGCTGCTCACCACCGGCTGCTGCTCACCACCGACTGCTGCTCACCACCGGTTGCTGCTCACCACCGACTGCTGCTCACCACCGGCTACAGCTCACCACCGGCTGCTGCTCACCACCGGCTGCTGCTCACCACCGGCCACTGGCTGCTGCTCACCACCGGCTGCTGCTCACCACCGGCTGCTGCTCACCACCGGCTACAGCTCACCACCGGCTACAGCTCACCACCGGCTGCTGCTCACCACCGGCTGCTGCTCACCACCGTCACCACTGGCTGCTGCTCACCATCGACTACTGCTCACCACCGGCTGCTGCTCACCATCGACTACTGCTCACCACCGACTGCTGCTCACCACCGGCTGCTGCTCACCACCGGCCACTGGCTGCTGCTCACCACCGGCTGCTGCTCACCACCCGGATCCCGAAAAGAAACCTCATCCGTTCCACGTAGGTTTTTGAGGGAGGCAGTGTCCAAACGCTCTGCCGGCTCTAAACTGGCCACTGGCGCCCCCGCCCCCCCGGTGCTGTGTCCCCCACACTGGCTGGGAGCCCCCATCCACCGGTGTATGGTGGTCGGGTGTGCTCTTGTACTGCACCCATCCCACAGCCACCTTCTGTTGTGGTTGTGGGTGACTCCATCATCAGGGACGTCGGGTCGACCAGAGCTACAACATGCTGCTCCCCAGGTGCCAAGGTAAAGGACCTTCCGGTAGAACTTCCTGGTCTGCTCTGCCAATATACCTCTGTTGACAACATCGTCGTTCACGTTGGCACACATGATGTTCCGCGGCAGCAGTCAGAGCTTTTCAAATCGGATTTCATGCCTCTTCTTAACCTTCCAAAACTTGGTAAGAAGGAAGTTGTTATCTCTGGCCCACTTCCCACTTCCGGCCGTGGCGTTGGTCATATTAGCAGACTCCTGCAGCTCCCCCCCCCTGGCTTCAGTCGCAGTGCTGCAGTGCTCTCGTTTACAGTTTGGCTTTATGAACAGTTTTACTCTGTTCTGGGAGCGCTCTTCTATTTTTAAACGTGATGGGCTCCGTCCAAAGCCAGCAGGCTCCCAGATGCTGGCTGCAAACCTGCTTTATTGCCTTGTCTCCAACTCTCGTGTTTGTGCTGGCGACGATAACGTCTGGCGCCCGCACACAGGGGCGGACGGTCCTGTCACTACCTGGCGTCCGCAGGAGCAGCAGAGTGGTTTCAGGTTTGGTTCCGTTGTAAACCAAACTTATTCAGGTGCTTTGGTGGGTTCGGTCCATCATACCAGAGACTGTCCCTCTGCCATACTACTTCCTGTAATAATAATAAACCATAGACACGGACCCCGCCATCTCCCTGGAACATGCAGGGAGCTCAACAGTGTATCACCAGTTCGGACTTCAGTTATCAGCCCCCCACAAAGCCAGGCACCTCACACAACAAAGATGGCTACATTAAACGTCAGGTTGCTAACTAATAAGTCATATTTAGTTATTGATCTTATAAGTACCTATAACCCGGACTTCACCCTACTGGCCGAGACCTGGCTGGATAGAAATGGTGCAGTGGCGCTTATTGAGACTGAGCCTCCTGGCTTCAAACTCCTCCAGACCACCAGATGTGATGAGAGAGGCGGTGGAGTAGCTGCTGTCTTCTCTGATCCCTACAGCTGGACGGAAGTCCCCCTCGGCAAACTCACGTCTCCTGAACACCTTGCTCTTACCACACATTGTACTGCTGCGACTTTAATTACTACCGTCTATCGGCCACCAACATCTAAACATGGCTTTCTCGAGGAATTCCCGGAGCTACTGTCTGTGGTTTCCACTGACTAGGATTGTCTCATCATCCTGGGTGATTTTGATGTTCATGTTGACAATCAAACAGACCCCGATGCTAGAAACCTGATTGGCTTACTGGAGGCATCTGCTCTCACTCAGCATGTTTCCAGACCCACCCACAATAAGGGGCATACTCTAGACTTAGTGGTCCTATCAAAAGGACTTGATATTACGGTACCCCGTGTCATGGATGTTGCTGTCTCTGATCACTGTTGTATATTTGTTGACGTGTCTGCTCTTCCTGTACAACAGATGAGCACTCGAATAATCAAAACATGCTTCATTGATAACAACACAATTGAAACCTTCCAGAAAACTGTAAATGAGTTGTCGCCGCTCATGTCATCACAAACTGAGGATCTTGTGAACGACTTCAACTCAAAAATACCAAATATCTTTGACAACATTGCACCTGTTAAAACTAAAAACAGAAAAACAAGAAGCCCCTGGAGAAGTGGGGTGGTTATTAGGCAGCTCAAGAGAGACTGTCGCCAGGCAGAAGGACAGTGGAGAAAGACTAAACCTCAGGTTCAAGGACAGACTCAACAAGTACTGCAAAGAAATGAAACAGGCCAGACAGCCTTTTTTCTCTAAAATCATTAATGAAAATATTAACAATAGTAAAGTGCTTTCCTCCACTACTGACCGACTTATTAATCCACCATCTCCCAACCCATCGGAGATACTGGCCACTCAAACTTCATGTGAGCAACTCGCTACATTCTTCAATAACACAATTACTGCCGTTAGACAGAACCTTAGTGCCTCAAGATCCAGTAATGAACCTGCCCTCCAGTTCTGCAGAAATATCCCTGGTGCCATGTCTCACTTTGACACTCTAGATCCTCTCCCTACCACATTTTTTTAAAATGTTTTTAATTGCTTACCACATGATGTTTTGGAAATGATTAGCTGCTCTCTTCAGGCAGGTATAGTGTTTCCTGCAGCACTTCAGACAGCTGTCGTTAAGCCACTTCTGAAGAAGAGTAATCTTGATGTGACCGTTATTGCCAACTACAGGCCCATCTCCAACTCACCATTCCTCAGCAAAATCCTTGAAAAACCAGTTTATTCTCGAGTGAATAACTATTTAATACCTAACAACCTTCGAGGCATTTGTCAGTGGGGTTGTCGATCTCACCAGAGCACAGAAACAGCACTTATCAAAGTTGTGTATGATCTGCATATGAACACTGATTCTAATAAATTGTCTGTTCTTGTGCTCCTGGATCTCAGTGCTGCTCTCGACACTGTTGATCATGACATTTTGCTAGAGAGATGAGAAAAATGGGTCGGCCTTTCTGGCCCGGTTCTCAGCTGGTTTAGAGCATACCTTCACTACCTACACTACCTACCTAGTGAAGAAAAACCTTCTCAAAAAGGACGTTTTTTTCTACCCCAGTTGTACTTGGCCAATCACCCCGCTCTTCCGAGCCGTCCCGGTCTCTGCTGCACCTCCTCTGCTGATCCAGGGAGGCTGCAGACTACCACATGCCTCCTGCCATACATGTGGAGTCACCAGCCGCTTCTTTTCACCTGACAGCGAGGAGTTTCACCAGGGGGACGTAGCGCGTGGGAGGATCACGCTATTCCCCCCAGTTCCCCCTCCTCCCCGAACAGGCGCCCCGACCGACCAGAGGAGGCGCTAGTGCAGCGACCAGGACACATACCCACATCCGGCTTCCCACCCGCAGACACGGCCAATTGTGTCTGTAGGGATGCCCGACCAAGCTGGAGGTCACACGGCTGCAAAGACATCTCAGCTTGTGCAGACACTTTAGAGCACAGCATGTCACTGATGGTGTAGCACAGGCCGCCTGAGCAGCTAAATTCACACAGTGTGGGCCACGTGTACACACAGTGTGGGCCGCGTGTACACACAGTGTAGGCCGCGTGTACACACAGTGTAGGCCGCGTGTACACACAGTGTAGGCCGCGTGTACACACAGTGTAGGCCGCGTGTACACACAGTGTGGGCCACGTGTACACACAGTGTAGGCCACGTGTACACACAGTGTGGGCCACGTGTACACACAGTGTA
>JAJHIY020000041.1:725000-762500 GCA_022114975.2 Lampris megalopsis
TTAGCAAGTCACTCTAACCCCAGACTTTTATTCATGTAATAGACTCGGTCATCACCCCTACCCCTGTCATTTTACCGATGCCTCACAAGAGATGTGTGAAAAGTTTTTACGGTTTTTTTTTTCATAAATAGGATCAATGATATAAGGCAACAAATTACACCCTCAACCCAAGATCATGTTTTACATGTCAGTAGGAACATTCATAGTTATCTTAGCAATTCTGAACCTGTATCGTTGTCCTTTTAATCAGAAATCACATCCCATATGATATCAACCATGTGCGGCCTTGATATTATAACCACTAAATTTCTGAAAGAGGTCATTTACACAGTTGGGCCCAGTATTTTATTGATTATTAATAGCCCCATAGCAACAGGCATGTTTTTTCTATTTATTTTTAAATATGATGTCCAGCCGTTTTTTAAAGGAACCTAACCTTGATCCCTCTGTTCTTAACAATTTTAGGTCACTCTCTAAACTTCCATTTTTATCTCAAGTTTTAGAAAAAGTGTTTTCAATCCAACTTTGAGCTTTTATGTGTCATAATAACATCTTTGAGAAGTTTTCATTAGGTTTTAGATGATGCCATTATGGGTTGGCATCAGAGACACTGCACTTTGTTGGTTTTATTCTCATCTATTAGAAAGAACCTACCTGGTCACCATAGGTAATTACTCATTTTCTACATCTCACATTACATGTGGAGTACCACAAGGTTCAATTTTAGGTCCAATTTAATTTTCTAACTACATCCTTCCACTTGGCCAAATCATCCAATGTCACAATGTCTCTTTTCATTGCTACGCAGACGACATATACCTTCTCGAGACCTGGTGACCCAAAAAGCCTAGCTGCTGTTTTGGATTGTCTCAGTGATATCAACTGTTGGATGGCACAAAAATATCTTCAACTCAATAACTCAATATCATAAATCATATTGCTTATTCCCCAAAACCCAATCAGTCTTATTGAGAGTGGCCTTGCTCCCTTGTCTGCTAATGTCAAGCCCATTGCCAGACATTTGGGAGTACTATTTGACGCAGATTTAAGTTCTGAACCACATATTTAAAAAATCTGTCCTACTTCTTTCAAATAGAACCATCTCCAGAATTAAGCCAATACTCTCACATTTTGAAAAAGTTATTCACGCGCTTGTTTTCTCTAGAGTGCTGTAACTCCCCACCCTACCTGTAACTCCCCTCTGAGACTATCTCTCTTGATACTTTGACTAATCAAAGTATCAAGAGAGATAGTCTCATAGGCTGGGATAACAGAGACTATCAGTGGCTCATTGTATAGATATGAATTTGGTGAAGTGCAACTGAATCAAGGAGACTAGCGAGGACCACATTTAAGTCACTAGTGAAATTTTCAACGGAGCCTGTGTCTACAGTGAAAGCCAAGGATTCAGGCAGCTGCTGACCAAATGCAGCTACAGTGGATGGACCAATGTGGCCTCATGGCAATAAATTCTGTGCTGACATTAACTGGACAGGCCAATGATGCTTCAAATTTAAAGAAAAAATTATTTAGTTGAATGATTTTGAAAAATAATTTAGTCTCCTCTTTTGCCTTTGGCACAAGGACCCCCTGACACTTTCTCTCTCTCTTTTCCCCTGAGATCGGTCCCAAAATACCAAAGATATATGAAACAACAAACAGCAATACTAATAAAATCAAGATGAGAAAAAGAGAACAAACCTCTCTGACCAAGGCACTCCGTGTAATTAAAAATTTATTGAAACTTGGACATATCCAAAAAGGACCTAAAAATGCCCACGTGTAGTGGCTTGGGCCTTCTTCGGGGCATAGTGAGACAAAACAGGAGTGAATGGTTTTTGTGCAGGCACAGAGCACGATTTGTTCTCTTTTTCTCATCTGAAACTACTAACCTTGGACCAAAGAGCACCCAACAAATATATTACTTAACTATAGAGAGGACTGAGCACGCCACTGACTCCAAGCATATGCACTAATAAAATCAAATTCAAAAAAACCCCAAAACAAAACAAAAACAAATGCAAAGTACGGCATTGAGAAGCTTCTGCCACCTCTGTCTGCATCCATTTCTGCAAGATGAAAACACAGTTTAAACCTCCGAGCACCGCAGCTTCCAACCACCAGCCCTACACGTCCCTTCTATCATATGGTGAAAAGGATTTTAATAGAGACACTTTTAAAGTGTCTCTATTTAGAAAATCCCCCTCCTCTCAGGTTAAAACTGAACATTGTCACAATTTCATGTGAGACCTTATATGGTGACACCGAGGAACTTATTGAACTGCCTGTAGTTAACTTTCCCAAGAGTTGGCAAACACTGACAACAATAAGAGCAACGACAACAATAGCAACAATACAAAAAGAACAAGTGCCACAACAATAACAACAGCAACAATACAAAAAGAACAAGTGCCACAACAATAACAATAGCAACAATACAAAAAAGAACGAGTGCCACAACAATAACAATAACAATAGCAACAATACAAAAAAGAACGAGTGCCACAACAATAACAATAGCAACAATAACAATAGCAACAATACAAAAAGAACAAGTGCCACAACAATAACAATAGCAACAATACAAAAAGAACAAGTGTCACAACAATAACAATAGCAACAATACAAAAAGAACAAGTGCCACAACAATAACAATAGCAACAATACAAAAAGAACAAGTGCC
The DNA here is from genome assembly GCA_022114975.2 of Lampris megalopsis. NCBI lineage: Eukaryota > Metazoa > Chordata > Actinopteri > Lampriformes > Lampridae > Lampris > Lampris megalopsis. The sequence goes on from JAJHIY020000041.1 coordinate 727,684, forward strand.
ACAACAATAACAATAGCAACAATAACAATAGCAACAATACAAAAAGAACAAGTGCCACAACAATAACAACAGCAACAATACAAAAAAGAACGAGTGCCACAACAATAACAATAGCAACAATAACAATAGCAACAATACAAAAAGAACGCGTGTCACAACGGTAAGAGCAGCAGCAGCAAGGGAAGTGAGAGCAGTAGGAAGAAGAGTGAAAGCAGAGGGTGGCCGTTTTAGCCCTAACAGTGCTGTTTTGCCAGCTCCTGCTGTGAAACACAACTGGTTGTTCATGTTTATTCAGGGGACAGTGCAGAGATCCCCTCCAGCCAGAGGCTGCTGCTGCTGCTGCTGATCAGGCTGCTGCTGCACACGCACAACCTTTTATTCACCGCTGCGGCTGTTAGCGCCCGTGTGTGCATGCCTCTGTGTGTGTGTGTATGTGTGTGTGTGTGTGTTGTGTGTGTGTGTTGTGTGTGTGTGTGTGGGTGTGTGTGTGTGTGTGTGTGTGGGTGGTGGGGGGGTAGATGGTAAGTGGGTGTCTGCGGGTGTGTGTGTGTTTAGGTGTGCAAACATTCTTTTGCCTGGACAACTTTTCTCATCCATGTGATTACTTTTGAGTGGCAATTATGTGTGTATGTATTTATCTGGTTTGAGCACGTTTGTTATTGCATTTGGGCTAATTATATATGCGTGTGTGTGCGCGTGCATGGTGTGTGTTGATGTGTGTATAGTATGTTTGTGTTGTATGTTTTGTGTGCATTAGCTGCAGTTGAACTGCAGATAAAGTGTGTGAGAATCCTGCTCATCCCTTAACATCATCATGTCAGGTCAGACTTTCATGTCTCCTTCACTTTATCAGCTCCACGAGCAAATGGGAGGGGTGGGGGTGGGGGGTGCGGGGATGACATCACTTTGATCTGTTCCATAACTCAGACCCGGTGACTGCACTAAAAGCTGAATACATATTTTCTATTTTGCTGGATTTTCTTTGCGTCCATTATGATCGCTACATGTTGTCATGACCTGAGCAGGCAGATCAGCAAGGTAGGTTAAAGTCAAGGTAAACCCATCCACCCATCCACCCATCCATTATCCAAACTGCTTATCCATCCATCCATCCATTATCCATCCACCCATCCATTATCCGAACTGCTTATCCATCGATCCGTCCTTTATCCGAACTGCTTATCCTGCTCTCAGGGTGGCGGGGAGGCTGCAGCCTGTCCCAGCAGTCAGTGGGCAGCAGGCGGGGAGACACCCTGGACAGGCCGCCAGACCAGCTCCACGTTACAATGTAAACCCGTTAGGAAGATATACATTAGGATATAAGCTGAGGATTTGTACAAATGACTGAAAGTAACGAGCTTATCTAAGATATCCATGTCTGAAGGGCAGTTTTTAAACAGAACTGAGGACCGAACATCACAGTACCCAGGAGTCAAGTCAATGTTATTTGTGTAGCCCAATATCACAAATCACACATTTGTCTCTGTGGGCTTTACAGCAACACAACATCCTGTCCTTAGACCCTCACATCAGATAAGGAACAAGTCCCTAAAAACCCTCGACAGGGAGGAAACTAGGAACAGGAGGGCTGTGCTCACTGTCATTACTGGGGAGACAGTGATGTGTTAAGCAGGAAGTAGACGCCAGCAGCTCTTCAACAGCATCACGGTCACCATCATGACAGCAAAGACTGTCCTTGAAGGGCATTATGGTTTTTACATAATGCAGATATACGTATAGAAGTGTAGAAAACACTGAATGGCCTTCTTCCATGTTAATTTCACACAGGTAAAAACGAGCAGAAAGTAGAAAACGCTGCCGGCTACCTCCCTGTACACCACAACTGTTGGCACTGCAGCCAACTAAGTGTTGTGCATCGTGGGACTTCTTAGAGTGACTTGAATGTGTCTATATATTTATTACTATAATGCTAAGGGGCACGGTGGTTAGAGCTGTTGCCTCACAGCAAGAAGGTCCTGGGTTCGAACCTCAGGCCATCAAAGGTCCTTTCTGTGTGGAGTTTGCATGTTCTCTCCGTCTCTGCGTAAGTTTCCTCCGTAGGTTCCAGTTTCCTCCCATCATCAGAAAGACATGCATGTTAGGGTTAATACTCCTGTCTGTGCCCCTGAGCAAGGCGATGGAAAGAAGAGCTGGAGTTGGTCCCTGGGTGCTGCAGCTGCCCACTGCTCCTGTACAATAGGATGGTTCCATTTGTTGTAACCTGTACAACGACAGGAATAAAGTGGCTTTCTTTCTTTCTTCTAAGTGCAATCTATTACTACTACTTTTGGCTGCTCCCGTTAGGGGGCGCTACAGCGGATCATCCGTTTCCACCTCTTCCTGTCCTCTGCATCTTCCTCTGTCACACCAGCCACCTGCATGTCCTCCCTCACCACATCCATAAACCTCCTCTTTGGCCTCCCTCTTCTCCTCTTCCCTGGCAGCTCCATATTCAGCATCCTTCTCCCAATATACCCAGCATCTCTCCTCCACACATGTCCACACCATCTCCATCTTGTCTCTCTTGCTTTGTCTCCAAACCGTCCAACCTGAGCTGTCCCTCTAATATACTTGTTCCTAATCCTGTCCTTCTTCATCACTCCCAATGAAACTCTTATCATCTTCATCTCTGCCACCTCCAGCTCCGCCTCCTGTCTTTTCATCAGTGCCACTGTCTCCAAACCATATAACATAGCTGGTCTCACTACCATCTGGTAAACCTTCCCTTTAACTCTTGCTGGTACCCTTCTGTCACACATCACTCCTGACACTCTTCTCCACCCACTCCACCCTGCTTGCCTGATCTTGTCCATCAACCTGTCCATAACCATTGCAAACAAGGGCTCAGAGCCAATCCTTGACGCCCACTTTCACCTTGAACCCATCTGTCATTCCAACCACACACCTCACCACTGTCACACTTCCCTCATACATATCCTGCACCACTCCTACGTACTTCTCTGCAACTCCTGACTTCCTCATACAATACCACACCTCCTCTCTCGGCACCCTGTCCTATGCTTTCTCTAAATCTACAAAGACACAATGTAACTCCTTCTGGCCTCCTCTATACTTCTCCATTAACATTCTCAAAGCAAACATCGCATCTGTGGTGCTCTTTCGTGGCATGAAACCATACTGCTGCTCGCTGATCATCACCTCTCCTCTTAACCTAGCTTCTGTTACTCTTTCCCATATCTTCATGCTGTGGCTGACCAACTTTATACCTCTGTAGTTGCTACAGTTCTGCACATCACCCTTGTTCTTGAAAATCGGTACCAGTATGCTTCTTCTCCACTCCTCAGGCATCCTCTCACTTTCCAAGATTGTGTTAAACAAGCTAGTTAAAAACCCCACTGCCATCTCTCCTAAACACCTCCATGCCTCCACAGGTATGTCATCAGGACCAACTGCCTTTCCACTCTTCATCCTCTTCATAGCTGCCCTCACTTCCTCCTTGCTAATCCACTGAACTTCCTGATTCACTATCCCCACATCATCCAACCTTCTCTCTCTCTCATCTTCTTCATTCATCAGCCCCTCAAAGTACTCCCTCCACCTTCTCAGCACACTCTCCTCACTTGTCAGCACATTTCCATCTCTATCCTTGATCGCCCTAACTTGCTGCACATCCTTCGCAGCTCGGCCCCTCTGTCTAGCCAATCGGTACAAGTCCTTTTCTCCTTCCTTAGTGTCTAACCTGTCATACAACTCACCATACACCCTTTCCTTTGCCTTTGCCACCTCTCTCTTTGCTTTATGCTGCATCTCCTTGTACTCCTGTCTACGTTCTTCATCTCTCTTACTATCCCACTTCTTCTTTGCCAACCTCTTCCTCTGTATACTTTGCTGTACTTCCTCATTCCACCACCAAGTCTCCTTGTCTTCCTTCCTCTGTCCTTATGACACACCAAGTACCTTCCTAGCTGTCTCCCTCACTATTTCTACAGTGGTTGTCCAGCCATCTGGCAACTCTTCACTACCACCCAGTGCCTGTCTTACCTCCTGCCTGAACTCCACACAACAGTCTTCCTTCTTCAACTTCCACCATTTGATCTTCGGCTGTGTCTTCACTCGCTTCCTCTTCTTGGTCTCCAAAGTCATCCTACAGACCACCATCCGGTGCTGCCTAGCTACGTTCTCCCCTGTCACCTCCTTGCAGTCTCCAATCCCTTTTAGATGGCGCCTTCTACATAAGATATAGTCCACCTGTGTGCACTTTCCTCCACTCTTGTACGTCACCCTGTGTTCCTCCCTCTTCTTGAAATATGTATTCACCTCAGCCATTTCCATCCTTTTCACAAAATCCACCACCATCTGTCCTTCCACATTTCTCTTCTTGACTCCATACCTTCCCATCACCTCCTCATCACCTCTGTTCCCTTCACCAACATGTCCATTGAAGTCCGCTCCAATCACCACTCTCTCCTCCTTGGGTACCCTCTCCACCATGTCGTCCAACTCACTCCAGAATTCTTCTTTCTCGTCCATCTCACACCCAACTTGTGGGGCATATGTGCTGTTAACATTCAGCAATAAACCTTCAATTTCCAGCTTCATACTCATCACTCTGTCTGACACACTCTTCACCTCCAGCACGCTCTTGACATACTCTTCCTTCAGAATTACCCCTACCCCATTTCTCCTCCCATTCACACCATGGTAGAAGAGTTTGAACCCTCCTCCGATACTCCTGGCCTTACTCCCCTTCCACCTGGTCTCTTGCACACACAGTATGCCTATCTTTCTTCTTTCCATCATGTCAGCCAGCTCTCTCCCTTTACCAGTCATAGTGCCAACATTCAAAGTTCTGACTCTCACCTCCACACTTCTACCCTTCCTCCTCTCCAGCTGCCTCTGGACATGCCTTCCCCCTCTTCTTCTCCTTCACCCAGCAGTACCATAGTTTCTACCGGCACCCTGCTGGTTAAAAGTACTGGTGGCAGTCATTGGTAACCCGGGCCTCGCCCGATCCTGTATAGAAATCTGATTTATGATCCGCATATTTGATTTGGCAAAGATTTTACGCTGGATGCCCTTCCTGACGCAACCCTCCCCATTTATCCGGGCTTGAGACCAGCATGAAGAATGCACTGGCTTGTGCGTCCTCAGTGGCTGGGTTCTTCTAAGTGCAATGGTATTCCAAATCATTGCTGTTATGGTACTATAGTTAGTGATTTATTGCTAAAATGCAAGCCTGGCGAGCTTTGTAAATCACTGCTATTATTCTAGGTTTCATAGTAATGAACCAAATGCCCACTTAAGTGGTTACTAAACAAAGCTGCGTATTGCATTACATGGACGATTCTATTCATATCTTGGTTTTTGCTGAAAATTGAAATTGCTAAAATGGTACGGAGGTGGTAATATCTTCTTCTGTGGTAACTGATATTCAGTCTAATGCTATTTTTCACTCACACACATACACCGCCAATAGCTATGTTTTAACCAAAACTGCCAACTGCCTCAAGGCTGGTTCAGTTTTTAGCTCTCTGTTGTTTGGTACCATTGTTCTGTTTGATCACCAGACTCTCGATGTTGTATATTTTTTGACATACAGACTTTAATTTTTCTGTATTTGTCCATTTTGCATCACAGCTGCCATTTACTCTCATTATGTTGACGTATGGTAGTCGTTACTGGACCCACAAGTAGAGATATACAAAGGCATTCTTCAGTGAAAACAAAGATGAAGAGGGTGAAGAACAAAGACAAATGAAAACGAAGCATTATCATTTCTAGTTAAGACGGATTAAAGACTGTAATTAAACTCCACAATTTAAGTCAGCCAATGTACACTGTTCAACACAACGTTCAACACACCGTTCAACACACCGTTCAACACAACATTCAACACACCGTTCAACACACCGTTCAACACAACATTCAACACAACGTTCAACACAACGTTCAACACAACGTTCAACACAACGTTCAACACAACGTTCAACACAACGTTCAACACACCGTTCAACACACCGTTCAACAATCTCTTCCCCGTAGGAAAAGACTGAATAACACTCGGGGTGGTAAACTAGGGATGGTAAATTCGGGGTGGCGGCATGCTGCAGTCTATCCCAGAAGTCACTGGGCGGCAGCCGGGGAGGCACCCTGGACAGGCAGCCAGGCCATCACAGGGCTTTTTAGAAAAGGCAACAAAACACAATCACGAATGGTGCGTGTTTCCACTGAGTGGCGATATGTGATTAATGCTAGGTTTTCTCCTCTCGCGATATGGCGACGGATGTCTGAGTCCAAGACCAGGTCTCCGTGGTGACAGTGGTCACCACCTGGACGCTGCTTGGCATTCCCCTCATCATATATCTATAAATCCATATAATTTTTATTATCCTGTGTTTTGTTTTTTTTGTCTCCATGGTGATGGTGGTCACGTGGCTCGGGTCCTGGGCTGTTCTGGTGGTGTCTGGACTGCTTGGCATCCTCCTCATCACATTCTTCATATATTTTATAATTCATTATAATTGTGTTATCCTCTTTCAGTGTTGTGTTGTGTTGTGTAAATTGTGTAAACACAACATCATGTCACGTTGTGCGTCTTGGGAGAGATCCTCCTCTGGTGCTCTCCCTGTTTCCTCCCTGTTGAAGGTTTTAGGGAGCTGTTCCTTATCCAATGTGAGGGTGTAAGGACGGGATGTTGTGTTGCTGTAAAGCCCCATGAAGAATGTGCAATTTGTGATGTGGGGCTACACAAATAAAAGTGACTTGACTTGACCTGGTAAGTGTTGCCACGGTGACGTCATGGCGTGCACCGCAGCAGCCGTGATGGTTTCATCAAAGGCAACGAGGGCGCGTGATGCATGCAGTTTGGTGGAACAGTGCTTTGTACAAGTGTCTGACAAACCACCGCAGGAAAGAATACAAACTTTTTGCGATATATGAGTTGTTTCGAAATTCACGTGTTTCCATTATTCGTAGGGAGCTAGGGGGCGCTCTTTAACTAGCCCGACTTGGCTGACTCTCATGGACCTGGGCAGTTTGAGTTTCACGGCAACAGGATTAATAACTTTGGAAATGGGGAACAGACCAACAAACCTGGGAGCCAGTTTCTTGGATGCCACCCGCAGGGGAGGGTCCTTGGTGGAGAACCACACTCTGTCCTTATCAAGTTACGTCCACAATTATGAGGACGGGCGGACGGACTGTGGACGTAACTTGATATGTACAATTTGAAACTTTTCACCCGTTTGCTGGTAGGTGCAGGTGAAAGTGTGTGGACAGTTGTGTGCATGTTGTTGACGTTTAATCATGGTCAATCTTGCAGCCATCGCGAAAAATATGCCACCGTCCATAGCACACACCAAAAACAGGAAACTGGTATGACCGCTGCAGTAGAAACCGGAAGTCGGTGAACTAAAGTTATGCACAGAGCCGATTGCACAACAAAGAACAAAGCAAGCAATGCAAAACAAACACTCCTCTAGCATTCCAGCCCTTTCTCCACCATGTAGTAGATTCTGGCATTCCAACCCTTTCTCAACCATGAAGTAGATTCTAGCATTCCAGCCCTTTCTCCACCATGCAGTAGATTCTAGCATTCCAGCCCTTTCTCCACCATGCAGTAGATTCTAGCATTCCAGCCCTTTCTCCACCATGCAGTAGATTCTAGCATTCCAGCCCTTTCTCCACCATGTAGTAGATTCTAGCATTCCAGCCCTTTCTCCACCATGCAGTAGATTCTAGCATTCCAGCCCTTTCTCCACCATGAAGTAGATTCTAGCATTCCAACCCTTTCTCCACCATGTAGTAGATTCTAGCATTCCAACCCTTTCTCCACCATGTAGTAGATTCTAGCATTCCAACCCTTTCTCAACCATGTAGTAAATTCTAGCATTCCAACCCTTTCTCCACCATGCAGTAGATTCTAGCATTCCAACCCTTTCTCAACCATGTAGTAAATTCTAGCATTCCAACCCTTTCTCAACCATGTAGTAAATTCTAGCATTCCAACCCTTTCTCAACCATGCAGTAGATTCTAGCATTCCAACCCTTTCTCAACCATGTAGTAGATTCTAGCATTCCAGCCCTTTCTCAACCATGCAGTAGATTCTAGCATTCCAACCCTTTCTCAACCATGCAGTAGATTCTAGCATTCCAACCCTTTCTCCACCATGTAGTAGATTCTAGCATTCCAACCCTTTCTCAACCATGTAGTAGATTCTAGCATTCCAGCTCTTTCTCCACCATGTAGTAGATTCTAGCATTCCAACCCTTTCTCAACCATGTAGTAGATTCTAGCATTCCAGCTCTTTCTCCACCATGCAGTAGATTCTAGCATTCCAACCCTTTCTCAACCATGTAGTAGATTCTAGCATTCCAACCCTTTCTCAACCATGTAGTAGATTCTAGCATTCCAGCCCTTTCTCAACCATGCAGTAGATTCTAGCATTCCAACCCTTTCTCCACCATGTAGTAGATTCTAGCATTCCAACCCTTTCTCAACCATGTAGTAGATTCTAGCATTCCAGCTCTTTCTCCACCATGTAGTAGATTCTAGCATTCCAACCCTTTCTCAACCATGTAGTAGATTCTAGCATTCCAGCTCTTTCTCCACCATGCAGTAGATTCTAGCATTCCAGCCCTTTCTCCACCATGCAGTAGATTCTAGCATTCCAACCCTTTCTCAACCATGCAGTAGATTCTAGCATTCCAACCCTTTCTCAACCATGTAGTAGATTCTAGCATTCCAGCTCTTTCTCAACCATGCAGTAGATTCCAGCTGTTTTTAAAGCTCCCATGAGTCCAACCAATCCCTGCCACCCTCAAGTCAACCCTTCTTTCTAGCCTCATCACAAAGAACATGAACCCACTGCACTGCCAATCTGCAACAGACTCCGAATACACCATTCATCCTTCCAACCTGTCACGTGTTTGTGTGTGTGTGTGTGTGTGTGTGTGTGTGGTGTGTGTGTTAGTGTGCGTGCGTGCGTGTGTGTTTATGTGCAAGAGTCCATGCACTTGAAATCAATGTCCTTGTTTTCATTCAGTTTTACTTGAGTTTAGTTGTGTCTCTGTCTGTATTGTGTAGTTCCGGTGTGCACAGCTTTCTGCGTGCGCATGAGCACCCGTGTGTATTTATATGCATATATTCAAATTTGGGCTGTCACGATATCAGATTATCACTACACGATTATCGTGGCCCAAAGAATTCACAATATCAATATTATCTAAAGAAAATGTGAAAAAATATCTACAAGTCAAATTCATCTTTAATTTTGTTTATTGTTTATTTTTTCTGTTCTTTTGGCAAATGAATTACAGTCAAAATATGGGTGTAGGAGGGTGGAGAGAGAGTCTGTAACCATAACTGTACAAAAGCGTACAAAAAAGAACAATTACACTTTTTTCATTTTTGAAATATCACGGTTATCGTCAATACCGGTATATCATGACACCCTCATTCAAACACTTCTTTGGCGTGTGTTCGATGGCCATCCTTTTTGAGCACGCAGAGTTTCTCGCCAAACTCATCCCTAATAACTCTTCATCCTGTTCCCCCGATGGAGCTGCAAACCACCTCACACACCACCGCCTCTGTCAAGGAGCAGGACGGTGACCTGCCAACTCCCATTAGAGATGCATTAGGCGCCGAGCCACACTCGACTTGTCTGCACTGCCACAGGCCGCAATGGCGCGTCTTCCCCTTTGTGAAAAACATGCGTCCCGAGCCAAACTCTCCTCATTTGTAACCCTGTCACCCCATCCAGTTTGAGGATGAAAAATGTCTTATGCACCTCGTTAATAAGCAATTTGGGGGAAGAAAACAAAATCAAGGTCCACTGTTGTACCAGTTTGGAAAAAAAAGCAAAAAGCTGAGGAATAAAAAAAAAGGGGTTGAGTTAATCCTGGCTTCAGTTCCACCAAGATGTTCTTACGGTGACTTGGTTATGTTTGTGTAAGGAGGTGAATTAATTAGAGTAGCCACAAGAGGGCGCTCGTATTTTCCCGCTCCTCAGGACAAGACTCAGCAGTCTATCTACACCTAAAGGAGAAGACACACTCCTTCCAGGACAGCAACGTACACATTTTGGACAGAGAAGATAGATGGTTTGAAAGAGGGGTGAAGGAAGCCATCTATGTGGAACTGGAAAAACCATCCCTCAACAGAGGAGGAGGTCTGCGACACCACCTATCTCCCACTTACAATGCCGTCCTTTCATCTCTACCCAGGAGACTCAAGAAGCCTAGCCTCCAAGAACAACAGTCGCTCACTAACGGCTCCAACCACTCTCATGACCACTGAATAATGAAGTGGAGACTAACACCCCCAACCACCGTCGCTGCTAAACAAATGCAAATCAATAACTCCGATGGCGACGGGCGCGGCCAAACATCGGTACACAAAAGAGCAACGCATATCAATGGCTCTGACCACGACTCCTAGAGGATAAATTCTGAGTCTCATCAGCAGCCAGTCAGACTAGCTTGGTCTAGTCAGAAAGGCACGAACTGAGGAAGCCTCTTGGATGAGAGGCGAAACGTCTTCACGGATATTATATACCAAGTCCAGTTGCACTTGATTCAACTCCTTTGGATATATTTAACGTAGCCTTTAACAGTATTAGATTCATAGCAGTGATATGAGTCAGAGAAACTTTATTGATTTGACGAACAGGAACTGTCTCGTGAACCAGTCTGCACGGAACCTGCAGGATAACGTTCCCTACGCTCAAACTGCGAGGCTTCGGGCTTTTCCTCCTAGATCTGTAGCACTCAGCCCTACTGGGGAGCCCTCCTGTTGAACCCTTGTTTGGAACTGAGCTTGACAACAATGTTAGGAAAATTGTAACTGATTTGACACCTAGAAACATAACGTTAGCGGCAACTTATCACTATGCTAGCATTGGCTAGTGCAAAAACATGCTAGGTGCTAACATTACACGTCTGGATCTTACCTTCATAATTGTGGCTGTAGCTTGAAATGTAAAGTTTGAAGCCCTTCTCCTTCTTGGTAACTGACGTATGGCGTGCTTCTTGGACAATGCGACCAACGTCGTTAACCGTGAGTTTGGGTAGATCTTGAAGAGACCGAGTGAAAAACACCATTGCTTCACCGTTGTTGTCAGTTGTCCGCATCACTTCCGGCGCTGCCCGGGAATGATCGATCTGGCCGAGTCAGGATGCGGAAGAAAGTTAGGAATTCTACCAGCAGAGGTCCACTCTCTCACTGTCCCTCCTTAAAGTGGAAAAAAAATCTGCCCCCCCCCCACAGTGGATGAATGCATTTCCATAAAAAAGCGATTTGATCGTAGATAGAAAGTTTGCTTTTTAACATTGCAGGCCATGGGAATAACCGATCTATAGCCTACTAAGACAGAGGAAATACATCAGCCATGTTTGTGAAAAAGGTCTTGTTCCTACTTTTGTCCTCATCTTCCTGAGTCTGACTCTCTCTCTCTCTCTGTCTCTCTGTCTCTCTCTCTCGCTCTCTCTCTCTGTCTCTCTCTCTCTCTGTCTCTCTGTCTCTCTCTCTCGCTCTCTCTCTCTTATTGCTTTATTTTGAGCATTGGATTGATCTGGGGTTCTGTGATGGAGGGTGAACTTGCGTTTATATGTGTTGATGTGATGGCGTGACTTTGCTCGTGTAAAAAAGCTGTACATTTTGTGTCTTAATGAGGAAAGAGCTGTTTTAAATTCAATTCCATCTCTCTCTCTCTCTCTACCTAATATCCACCACTTTCCCCTTCCCCCCCCCATCTCTTGGCCCAGTAGATGGAAACCAGGAAGCGCCTGGCGAAGATTGTGCTGGTGTTCGTGGGCCTGTTCGCCCTCTGCTGGTTCCCTAACCACGTTCTGTACATGTACCGCTCCTTCCACTACCACCAGATGGACCTGTCGCTGGCCCACCTGCTCATCACGCTGTTGGCCCGCGTCCTCAGCTTTTCCTCCTCCTGCGTCAACCCCTTCGCCCTTTACCTGCTGAGCGAGAGCTTCCGCCGCCACTTCAACAGGTACACCCCTCCACTCCCCCCACTTCCCTTCTTCTTCCTCCCCCTCTTCCTGTTCCGTCTCTGATGGTGTCTGTCATTCATGGATCCTGTGGTTGCTGCTGTGCTACTGTAAGCGGTGGTGTCTGGCGTGCGTTGCGTTTGAAGAATTGGCAGACCAGGATATCTTTAAAGGCAATCTCTGATTATTCTGCAACGTTAAAATAACCAGAATCAGAATCCTCCGGTCAGTAGTGACACGTGCTCTTCCACCCCTGCACAGATTAATGGGAATATGGCAGCATGCTACACAGTAAATCAAGCTGTAAAGACCTTGCAGGACAACAAAAACAAAAACCAGTGTTGCGTACGTCTGGCATGCATAACACAAAAAGCCCGCAACTAAGGCGGGCAGCACAATTTATAGAGGAGGAGTCACGGAAGTGACCGTGAGGGAACAGGAACTGAACAAAGGTTCTGCACATTGACTCAGGAGGCATAGCACCCCAGCTTAACAACAGCTCAGCAACACATAATATAATACACATTAGTAATACACAGATGTTGTGTAACTATAACACCACGTCATGGTGGTATAAATGTTACACTACTGCGTTGTGAAGTCGGCTTGACCTTACTTCCTTTACTTGAGTTCAGCTGTTGACTCCTCCTCAGTGACGGGAGCGGGGGAGAGGTGGGTTTTGATTTATAAAGTGGACAGGCTGAGCCGGTCTTGGAGGATGTTGCTCGTGTTTATTTCTCTGAATGTAGAAACACTGGAACACTTTCTGAAACACTTTCTGAAACCTTCCATTCAGCTAATCAGTTGGAGAAGGCTGGGCACTCAGGGGTAGATTAAGGAGGTGAAAAGACTCCAAAGCCACGCCACCAGATGACGTAATCAGTGCCGAGTCAGTCGCTAAATCTCTTCCTGAGTGCTTCCACTTTTTTCTTCTGGGTTTCTTTTATCCATCACTCTACCTCAGAAAGATGCAAAAAAAGAAAAAGACAAAAGAAAAAAACCTCCTCTTCCAAACAAAGTCTATGCAAGTCCTGCGGCCTTTCTTTTCAGGGGAACACTGCCCGCAGAACTGAGAATGGGTTCTGTGCTTCCATTTGGGTCGGATTGATTTGCTGGCAAATCCCAACACCACACATAATGGCAGGAAGCAGGCTGAACGTCTGCCGGAGGAAAGCAGCTAAACGGGAAGTGCTGAATGAAGTACTGTGATTCATTTTCTTGGTACAGAAGGTGACTTTCAACCGGATTGCGTAATTGGTGGAGAATGGGCACCCACCCGTGTCGATAAATCCCATTTTACCACAGCTAGAAACAGTTACTATCAGCACGCCTGTGCTGGGCAGGGCCTTCATCAGTGACTTTTCTTCTGTTTTTTCGTTTTTGTTTTTTAAATACGTACGCATGCACGCTCCTCTGCAGAAAGACGTTGCTGTCTCCTGTGTAAGTGGCATTACGCCACATCCCAGCTAGAGTCCACTCCGACCCGTTAGACTGGGGATCCTTGCAGTAACGGCCTCCATACACAAGCTGTGAGCCACAGCCTTCAAAACCTGAGAAATACTTTACTCATGAATCTGAATGTGCTCCGTTTCCTTCTCTTCTACCGGCATATACGCCACCCTGCACCAGTCTATACTGTCACTTTCACTACAGCCCCATTCTAGTCTAGTCTAGTCTAGTCTAGTCTAGTCTGGTCCAGTCTTGTCTATTCTGGTCGATTTCAGTCTATTCTATTCTAGTCTAGTCTAGTCTAGTCTATTCTGGTCGATTTCAGTCTATTCTATTCTAGCCTAGTCTAGTCTAGCCTAGTCTAGTCTAGTCTAGTCTAGTCTATGCTATCCAGGATTAAACAGTTTTGTTTCATTGTGTGATTTTCTGTTCATCTATTCTCTCCTATACCGTTTTTTTATTCTATTCAATTCTTTGCTATTCTATTCTGGTTTGTATAGTCTATTTCAGCACTGGCTACACAGCTCTGTTTCACTGGGTTTTTCTGATGTAATCTATAATCTCTGTAGTGTTTGATTTATTACAATCCTATTCTATTCTGTTCTGTTGTGTTCTATTCTATTCTATTGAGGACTGCTTTGGTCTGTTCTGTTTAATTTTTCTTCTGTTCTTCTTTGATCAGCGTTGTTCAGTGCAGTTCCACTCTCCTCTGTTCTATTTCACATCACTGTGTTCTACTCTCGTTCTTCTTCCCTTCCACAGTCAGCTGCGGTGTGGCCGCGGGCTGCGCCCGGAACGCCAGGCCAGCTACCTGCAGAGCACCTCCCACATCCGCCTCACCTCTATCAAGAAGACCTCGGCCACTGCTGTCCTGGTCCCCGCCGCCAACGGCAACTCCAACAAACAGGAGGCGGCGCTGTGAAGGGGGGGGGGGTAGCCAGACGCAGAGATATCGGACGTTACAGACAGCACGGGGGAGCCGCTCTCTCTGAGGTTTTTCATTGGAGCATCAAAACAAAGAAAGAGTAGAGATTGGGTGGATGTGCAGAATAACCTCTTACAAAGGTCAACACCCCACCTCCCCGCCCAGGCCACCACCACGGCCCATTGATTTGGCAAAGTCATCCGAGCATTGAACCGCTCATCTTGTCACCAAGACGGGATGTGCCTCCCGGAAATTCAAGGCCAAGTTGATGGGAACGCCAAAAACGCTTCATTTTTGTAAACCTTTGACCATCCGGATCGACCTTTCGACTCACAACACTGAACTACAACAAAAAAGGGTCCAGTTGGAGGAAGCTGACATGTGGGGAGTAAATCTGAGTGGGCTGAATGTCTTGTAGACAGCATGGCTGCCAACAATAACATGTCGGCAGGAGAAGCTTGTTGTGGGGGTTTCCTTGTGCTAAGTGGCGAGGATGGTTATCCTTCCTACTGACCGTCCGTACAGAACCATTTTCACTGACCTTTCTACTGACCGTCTAACGACTGCTGATCTCGCCTGCTGCCGTTCCACAGGGAGGTCAGAGGTCAGCCGCTAAGAGGGGTTGTACATAACATCTCTCACTTGGGAATTGAACCTGTAACCTTGCAGTCACAGGACGGTCTCACTACATATTACCCCCCCCCTCCAGCCCTCCCTCCATTATGCCATCCTCAGAGAGTAAAGGAGTAACATGGGATGTAGCTGCTGAGGAGCTTTACTGTGTGAAACCTTGGGAAACGTCCGCCTCGGTCTGAAGAGGGGACGGTCTCCTCTGGCAGAGTAGCGGTGGATCTGGTCTGAATCTGGTGTGCCCGAATCTGCATCCAGCAGGATCCTTTTTCCATTAGCTAGTACTTCTGAAACACACCTTTCTCTACTACTAACATTGTTTTAGTGTGTGTGTGTGTGTGTGTGTGTGTGTTTAGTCATGAGAGTGAAGACATTTGGCCAGTCCTCACTACTTTAAGGGTCTATCTTAGGGCTATGATTTTGATTTGGGTGTGGGAATTAGCCAGAGGTGGGACGATACTGGATGGAATTCTGAATCGTTCGGTACGGTCTTCACGGTTCGAGACGCTGCCCATTTTGCGAGATCGTGTTTTAGATTACACTCCTATCTAAAACGACCATGGGCGGTCAAAATGACCGCCGGTGTTTAAACTCTATATAGTGTCAAGATAAATACCCAGTTGAGATATTAATGCATTGCATATGTCAGTATGTCTGTTAAGAAACTACCTGACACCAACATTAAGCTTTTAACAACTTTAATACTGCAGCGAATTCAGGGGCAGTCCAGGAACCGACTCAGCCGGGACACGAACCCGGGTCTCCCGCACTAGGGCGACTACATTAAGCAGTCGACTAAAGGGTCTGACCAGTTAGCCAACAGGCAAGCGAGTCTACACACCGGCGATGGTTACACTTCCATTCTTCAAACAATTAAAAATGGCCACTGTCCAGCGCCTGTAAACACTGCAGCGCCTGGGTGGTAGTCACGGTGCGGCCGTACCCAGACAGGTTGGACACAATACCTGAAAAACGAAAGGGAAAACACATGTTGCTCGTCTACCAAACGTAACAAGGCCTATAAAAGGTGACATGTAAAAAGAAAGGACGGAACGTTTAGAAGGAAATGACACAAACAACACGCGTCATCAATAGTGACATGCCGCGCACGATGACGTCCAAATTACGCACGGTCACTTTGACCGCTCATGGTCGTTTTAGGTAGATTTGATCATAAATGTCTTTTTGTGCAATTGGTCTAAAACTCATTTTAATGTAAATATGTGCAGATTTAGGAGCATTCGCGGAGCGGCAGGTCTGTATCTTTTTTCCACAAAGTTTTTAACGGTCAAAATGACCGCCTTGGTGGTTCTAGTGGTTTTTAAAGCTTCAAGTTTTAACGTAAAGCTGTCGTGTTACACAACAAGAAAAGATGGCACAACATTTTGGTAGAGCTGTTGCACTTGCATAACGTTTGAATCCGTGCCTCGACAATGCCAAACTGTGGTGCCTAATTCTTAAAGTAGAAGAAAACTAGAGAACTGTTTTGTCTCGTGCTCACCAAGGCGTCCTCCGCTGTATCGAACTGAATCGAAACACGACCCTGAACCCGGACACGTATCGAACCGTGAGCTTTGTGAACCGGCCCACCGCCAGAGCTGACCTGATGAGTATTAGGCTAAGGGCCAGAGCTGACCTGATGAGGATTAGGGTAAAACCTGATGAGGATTAGGCTAAGGGCCAGAGCTGACCTGATGAGGATTAAGATAAAACCTGATGAGGATTAGGGTAAAACCTGACGAGGATTAGGGTAAGGGCCAGAGCTGACCTGATGAGGATTAGGCTAAGGGCCAGAGCTGACCTGATGAGGATTAGGCTAAGGGCCAGAGCTGACCTGATGAGGATTAGGGTAAAACCTGATGAGGATTAGGCTAAGGGCCAGAGCTGACTTGATGAGGATTAGGGTAAAATCTGATGAGGATTAGGGTAAGGGCCAGAGTTGACCTGATGAGGATTAGGGTAAGGGCCAGAGTTGACCTGATGAGGATTAGGGTAAGGGCCAGAGCTGACCTGATGAGGATTAGGCTAAGGGCCAGAGCTGACCTGACGAGGATTAGGGTAAAACCTGATGAGGATTAGGGTAAGGGCCAGAGCTGACCTGATGAGGATTAGGGTAAAATCTGATGAGGATTAGGGTAAGGGCCAGAGCTGACCTGATGAGGATTAGGCTAAGGGCCAGAGCTGACCTGATGAGGATTAAGATAAAACCTGATGAGGATTAGGGTAAAACCTGACGAGGATTAGGGTAAAGGCCAGAGCTGACCTGATGAGGATTAGGGTAAAACCTGATGAGGATTAGGGTAAGGGCCAGAGCTGACCTGATGAGGATTAGGGTAAAACCTGATGAGGATTAGGCTAAGGGCCAGAGTTGACCTGATGAGGATTAGGGTAAAACCTGATGAGGATTAGGGTAAAACCTGATGAGGATTAAGCTAAGGGCCAGAGCTGACCTGATGAGGATTAGGGTAAGGGCCAGAGCTGACTTGATGAGGATTAGGTTAAAACCTGATGAGGATTAGGGTAAGGGCCAGAGCTGACCTGATGAGGATTAGGGTAAAACCTGATGAGGATTAGGGTAAAACCTGATGAGGATTAAACTAAGGGCCAGAGCTGACCTGATGAGGATTAGGCTAAGGGCCAGAGCTGACCTGATGAGGATTAGGTTAAAACCGGATGAGGATTAGGGTAAGGGCCAGAGCTGACCTGATGAGGATTAGGGTAAAACCTGATGAGGATTAGGGTAAAACCTGATGAGGATTAGGGTAAAACCTGATGAGGATTAAACTAAGGGCCAGAGTTGACCTGATGAGGATTAGGGTAAGGGCCAGAGCTGACCTGATGAGGATTAGGGTAAGGGCCAGAGCTGACCTGATGAGGATTAGGGTAAGGGCCAGAGCTGACCTGATGAGGATTAGGTTAAAACCTGATGAGGATTAGGGTAAGGGCCAGAGCTGACCTGATGAGGATTAGGGTAAAACCTGATGAGGATTAGGGTAAGGGCCAGAGCTGACCTGATGAGGATTAGGGTAAAACCTGATGAGGATTAGGGTAAGGGGAGGCAGTTAGTTCTCATGGCTAAAGTTGTGGAATGAATGTAAAGAATGAAACGTCACAAGTGTAGAAAAGAGGTGTGTGTGTGTGTGTGTGTGTGTGTGTGTGTGTGTGTGTGTGTGTCCTTGCTCAGCAACACTGGAGAAGAGTAATGGAGTGGAATGGGATTGGGTGGGCAGTGAGATTTTGAAGGTGATGTCCCAGTTGAAAATGGAAAACCAGTGTGATGTGTGAAGCTAATGTACCATCAGCCTAAAAACAAAAGGTGAAAACTAACCCTGCTAGCAGTCGAGCTAAACACATGCTAACCCCTGGATGCCGGAGCCGGGAGAGAAGCGGGCCGTGTGCTCAGAGACTCTGCAGGCATGAACCCTGCTCAGGCATGAACCCTGCTCAGGCACGAACCCTGCTCAGGCACGAACCCTGCTCTGGCACGACACATGGAAACGTGGTCCAAGAAGAAAATCCCAGCAGAAACACAAAACTGTTGCCTGCAACTTTCGAGACTGTTTCACCGCTTTTATTTGTGCTTTTGTTCGATGTACTGCCTGTGAAGTGTGTTTTTCTGTGACGTGCACGTTTCTTTTGATTAATGCTCAAGTCATGTTGACTAAACACACACACACACACACACACACACACACACACACACACACACACACACACACACACACTTATGCACACGCACGCACGTACGCACACAACACACTGACACACTAATCTCACACCGGCGCAGCGGTTTGTCCCTGCAACGTTCCAGCGTGTGAGAACGTTCCAGGGTGTGAGAACACACGTTCCAGGGTGTGAGAACACACGTTCCAGCGTGTGAGAACGATCCAGGGTGTGAGACCATTCCAGCGTGTGAGAACGTTCCAGGGTGTGAGAACATTCCAGCGTGTGAGAACGTTCCAGGGTGTGAGAACACACGTTTCAGCGTGTGAGAACACACGTTCCAGGGTGTGAGAACACACGTTCCAGCGTGTGAGAACATTCCAGCGTGTGAGAACACACGTTCCAGGGTGTGACAACACACGTTCCAGCGTGTGAGAACGATCCAGGGTGTGAGACCATTCCAGCGTGTGAGAACATTCCAGCGTGTGAGAACATTCCAGGGTGTGAGAACGTTCCAGCGTGTGAGAACATTCCAGGGTGTGAGAACGTTCCAGCGTGTGTGAACACACGTTTCAGCGTGTGAGAACGTTCCAGGATGTGAGAACACACGTTCCAGCGTGTGAGAACGTTCCAGGATGTGCGAACGTTCCAGGGTGTGAGAACACACGTTCCAGCGTGTGAGAACATTCCAGCGTGTGAGAACATTCCAGGGTGTGAGAACGTTCCAGGGTGTGAGAACATTCCAGGGTGTGAGAACGTTCCAGGGTGTGAGGACGTTCCAGCGTGTGAGAACACACGTTCCAGCGTGTGAGAACATTCCAGCGTGTGAGAACATTCCAGGGTGTGAGAACATTCCAGGGTGTGAGAACATTCCAGCGTGTGAGAACGTTCCAGGGTGTGAGAACACACGTTCCAGCGTGTGAGAACATTCCAGCGTGTGAGAACATTCCAGGGTGTGAGAACATTCCAGGGTGTGAGAACGTTCCAGGGTGTGAGGACGTTCCAGCGTGTGAGAACACACGTTTCAGCGTGTGAGAACGTTCCAGCGTGTGAGAACGTTCCAGCGCCACACAACCGCGGCCCGTCACCGGGGCACTCAGCCCTTCCACACGACTGTCAGGAGAACATGGAGCCCACATTACAGGAGCTGGGAGACGGAGCACTGAAGGAGCTGACGGCGCTTGGTCGCTGTCAGTAAGAGACACGCTGCAGCCGTCGTAGTGCAGGGTGGTGTTAACACCACGAGCAGCAGCCTGCGCGTGTTCAGGCGGGCGGGCTGGAAGTCTCGTTCAGTCACCTCCAGACCAAAGACTCCAGGAGCAATTTATTGTCGTTTCCCCAGCCCACAGCAGTACGACACAAAAGACAAAAACACACATTCAAAATTTCCCCAAAACGACGCCACCAAAAACATACAAAAACAGAGAGAACAAAAGAAAAGAAACGAAAAGAGAAATACAAACCGTTAACAACACAAGTCCACAAATTCCATCGTCCAGAGAGCGAACGCCAGCCAGGAGGACTGTCGGAGCTGCCGGTCCGCATGGGCTAGCAGTTAGCTTAGCCTGCCCCGCCTCCGTGTCCTGTCAGACCGCCCTCGGTGTTATCAGAACTTCCGGTCCGCATGGGCTAGCAGTTAGCTTAGCCTGCCCCTCCTCCGTGTCCTGTCAGACCTCCCTCGGTGTTATCAGAACTTCCGGTCCGCATGGGCTAGCAGTTAGCTTAGCCTGCCCCGCCTCCATGTCCTGTCAGACCGCCCTCGGTGTTATCGGAACTTCCGGTCCGCATGGGCTAGCAGTTAGCTTAGCCTGCCCCGCCTCCGCGTCCTGTCAGACCGCACGCGGTGTAATCGGAACTTCCGGTCCGCATGGGCTAGCAGTTAGCTTAGCCTGCCCAGCCTCCGCGTCCTGTCAGACCGCCCGCGGTGTTTCTTCTTAGGGCGCAGCTCCGGGCGGGGTCGTGGTCCCTGGGCCCACAGGACAGCAGACCGGGCTCCCCCAGCCGATCCAGCGCCAGCCCTCCCAGCCATCAAACGACGACAAACTCAGACGTGGACAAACACACTGCATGGACGGTTCTGGGTGAGGCCGCCGCAAACGTCAGTTCGCGCAGCCATCTTCCCACACCGGAAGCGGAAGTACCTATATACTCTATATGACATGGTGCGGTGATTGAACATGTGGCGTTTCAGTTGCAAGACACCTTGTCTAAACGTGCACATGGCTTCTCTGCCACCCCAGCAGCCAACCAGGCGACACCTTCCTGGAGGAAATGACTTGTAACAAATGAAATCCTATTCCCGTTGAATGTTATGTACCCCGACACGACTTAAAGGGGCTGTGTGTCGTTTACGACCCGGTCTGGCACCCCACGCGTCCACACACAAGCGGTCCGCAGCTCCCACAGCCCGCTGGTGGGCTGGGTTCCCCCAACGACCGGCTGAAGCACCGCTGAGGACCTGAGCTCTGACTCGCTGGCAGGCCCGAGGCGGCTGGGTCTGCTGTGGTTCCGGTGGGGTGAGCGTTATAACCCAGGGTGAATGTAAATCGAGCTTAAAAGTCGATTCGCGTGGATGTCTTCAGCTGCGTCCTCGTGTAGGGACCCGTTGCCAGCCAGGGTGATGTTGACCCTGCAGATGGGCTTCCTACGGCTCTTGTCCGTGAGGCGGGACGGCAGTGTGGTCGCTGCCCTCCACCGCCCAGTGACGTGGCGGTAACAGCAGATCAGAGTGGATGGAACAAGCTGATTCACATATACTGAAGGCAGGCCATTCGTCCGCTAGCTTCACGAGTGTGCAGCTGCAAAGTTGCTCGTAAATGTGAGCCCAGCTTTTGGGGATTGGTGTTTCACAGGTCTTCAAAACAAACAAACAAACAAACAAATAAAAGACAGAAACTACTCAGCTGACTCAGCTTCTGTGTATGTGAGTGCAGAAATGTGGGGGGGGGGTGAGATGTTGACCTTTTCCCATCAGTATCCCTGACGGACTTGCCATATTTGCTAGTCATATAATATCAACTAGTTCCCTTTATTAATCCCCTTGGGGATATTCAGTTACTGCCAATTAGCCCATCCTAGCTGTGATGTATGTAGCTAGCAGCAGTGGGCTGCTGCCTTCAAGCTGTGCCCGGGGACCAACTCCGGTCCTTTTCCCATTGCCTTGCTCAGGGGCGCAGACAGGAGTAGTAACCCTAACATGCATGTTTCCTTTTGATGGTGGGGGAAACCGGAGCACCCGGAGAAAACCCACCGTAGACACGGGGAGAACATGCACACTCCACACAGACGACGACCTGGGCTGACCCCCAACGTTTGACCGCAAGAAGGTCCTAGGTTTGAACCCAGGACCTTCTTGCTGCGAGGCGACAGCGCTGACCACTGGGCCACCGTGCCACCCATATTCAGCTTCAGGAAAGTCTAAATATCATACATACTCACTTTAAAAAGGACATATGGTCTTTTGCAGGACCGACCTGTTTCCCAGTCATTGGGCTACCTACGACCAGTAAGACGGCAGGAATCCACACGGAGCAGCAACTCAGCAGTGCTCAGACCTGGCACATGCCAAGAAGTGTCTGATTGTAACAAAATGCCAGTTAATCACCTTGGTTTAACTTTGGAAAATGTGTTACACTAGAATGTTTGGTCGAATTTAGGGTTTATATTTCATTACCTGAATTAAATTATCTTTCAGTTCAAGACTGGCAGCAGCTGGTCTTGAACTCACAAAGCCATTTTGGACCTTGGCAGCTGAACTGGGGGGGGGGGGGCTTTCATGTTAAAGCATCTCTTTTGACTGATGGAACTGACTGCATCCTTAAAGAAGTAGGAACGTAAGATCAACACATGCATGGGTTGGTAGCTAGTAATAATGAGCCCCAAGGAAACGTTTCAGGCACGTTTGACCATTTCTGATAAAGTAGTGCAGTCTGCAGTCTGCTGGAAGCGCGATGCGTGACGTCACATAGACTGGATGCTGAGAAACTCCACCGGTGTCGCTCTTCAATACAGAAGAGACAAAACACGTAAAGCCCAAATCCACTTCCGCACAGCAGACGGTGGAAAGTGACTGGGAAGGCAGCCAGTATGGACCAGACCTACGGTGTCCTTCAGCAGACACCCGGTGTAATGAGCTGCCATCCCAGTGCTCCCAGTGCTCCTACTCTTACTGGCCGTGTGCTGAGCCCACGTGACGTCAGCATTTATTGACACGCGACATCCGGGGGATTTCTCTGATACCTTCACACAGTTTACACGGAGTCCTCCGTGAGACCCCCAGAGAGAAATATCTGAGCTGGATGAGCGCTTTATTTTCCACCTTGCACAGGAATTGATAGTTTATATCATAATCTATCTCTGTACGTTCACCACGCGTTGACTCAGCCTTCAATTAGCAATGGTGTCATATAATCCCATGTGGGCGGGGACACAATGTTCTTCTGTCGATCACAGTCTTGTACTCTGAACCACATATAGACCCCCACAAAAAGCACTTCAGCAACTCTACTGAAAGTCCCACCACCTTCATATCGCATCCTACTTTACATCAGCCGTACATCAAAATGCCGAAAAGTCTTTTTGAATAAAAACTGGATCAAATGTGAATAGACTCAGCATAAGCAGTAAAAAGAAACCAAAGAAGGCCAATTTGATGAAACGTGAAATCCAAACCTAAAAGGAAAACGAATAATATCTATAATTCAACACAAAGAGGAGAATCTCTCCTTTGTTTAGTTTTTCCAAGGATTTGAACCTGCGGCCTGGCGGACATACGCTTGCTTTAATGGCTGTCCTGAAAAGCAAGAGCTGCACTCAGCCCATAATACTGAGATATTTCAGATGGAATGAAAAACCCTTATCAAGTCAGACGGGCAGCAGCCACTATTTAATTTGAGGATCGATGCCTACAATAATCACAGCCTGGTTATGCTGGACATGATAGTTCACCCCCTAATGATGACGACCCTCATCCAGTCACACCGATCTGATGACGACCCTCATCCAGTCACACCGATCTGCTAGATAAATATAGATATAAATATAGATATAGATAGCTACAGATAAATATAGACAGATATAGACAGATATAGATAAATATAGACAGATATAGACAGATATAGATACATATAGACAGATATAGATAGATATAGCTAGATATAGATACATATAGACAGATATAGATAGATATAGATACATATAGACAGATATAGATACATATAGACAGATATAGATACATACAGACATATAGATAGATATAGATAGCTATAGAGAAATATAGATACATATAGACAGATATAGATACATACAGACAGATATAGATAGATATAGATACATATAGACAGATATAGATACATACAGACATATAGATAGATATAGATAGCTATAGATAAATATAGACAGATATAGACAGATATAGATACATATAGACAGATATGGATACATATAGATACATATAGACAGATATAGATAGATATAGATAGCTATAGATAAATATAGATAGATATAGATACATATAGACAGATATAGACAGATATAGATACATATAGACAGATATAGATACATATAGATACATATAGACAGATATAGATAGATATAGACAGATATAGATAGATATTGATAGTCCCTGATGATGACCCTCATCCAGTCACACCGAGCTGTCTAAAGCTAGCAGGATGCTAACTTGTATCAGCTCTCTTTCTCTCTCTCTCTCTCTCTCTCTCTCTCTCTCTCTCTCTCTCTCTCTCTCTCTCTCTCTCTCTCTCTCTCTCTCTCTCTCTCTCTGTCTGTCTATTTGTCTGTCTGTCTCTCTCCCTTCGTCTGTCTGTCTGTCTCTCTCT
Organism: Lampris megalopsis; assembly: GCA_022114975.2. NCBI lineage: Eukaryota > Metazoa > Chordata > Actinopteri > Lampriformes > Lampridae > Lampris > Lampris megalopsis. The sequence goes on from JAJHIY020000041.1 coordinate 752,155, forward strand.
CTGTCACTTTTACATCTCTGCACACAGCTCTTTTCATCCTTTTTATTGTTTTTTGTCCACTTGTGCTAATTCCCTTCTCTCGCTTTAAGACGCCACCTCGTCCCTGCATTTTTCTTTTTTCCCTCCTTCACTTTTCTTCTCTTCTTTCTATCCCTCTTTATCATTTTTTTATCTATACCTCGCTCCTCACTTATTCTTTTCTCCCTCGCTCTCTTATCCACTTTCACATCTTTGTATACATCTCCATTTATTCATTTTTTTTCTTTTGTGCGCTTGCACAAACCTTTCCCTACCCCCTCTCTTCTTTATCCCCCCCCCTTCCCTTCTCCTAACCAGAGTCTAATAATCCTGGTGGATGCAGCGAGCGGCTTATGCTGCTCGCCAGGTGGGAAAAATTATTCAGTTCATCTGGTGGTTGTGGAGGTCCAGTTAAGTGCAGTCTGAATGATCCCTGGACGCCTGCCTCCCTCGTCGACAGTCAAGTCACGGACAAGTCAGACAGGAGATGGAACAGACCAGAAAGAAGATGTGGACAAGTCAGACAGGAGATGGAACGGACCAGAGAGAAGATGTGGACAAGTCAGACAGGAGATGGAACGAATCAGAAAGAAGATGCGGACAAGTCAGACAGGAGATGGAACGGACCAGAGAGAAGATGTGGACAAGTCAGACAGGAGATGGAACGGACCAGAAAGAAGATGTGGACAAGTCAGACAGGAGATGGAACGAATCAGAAAGAAGATGCGGACAAGTCAGACAGGAGATGGAACGGACCAGAAAGAAGATGTGGACAAGTCAGACAGGAGATGGAACGGACCAGAAAGAAGATGTGGACAAGTCAGACAGGAGATGGAACGGACCAGAGAGAAGATGTGGACAAGTCAGACAGGAGATGGAACGGACCAGAAAGAAGATGCGGACAAGTCAGACAGGAGATGGAACGGACCAGAAAGAAGATGCGGACAAGTCAGACAGGAGATGGAACGGACCAGAGAGAAGATGTGGACAAGTCAGACAGGAGATGGAACGGACCAGAAAGAAGATGTGGACAAGTCAGACAGGAGATGGAACGAATCAGAAAGAAGATGTGGACAAGTCAGACATGAGATGGAACAGACCAGAAAGAAGATGTGGACAAGTCAGACAGGAGATGGAACGGACCAGAGAGAAGATGTGGACAAGTCAGACAGGAGATGGAACGAATCAGAAAGAAGATGTGGACAAGTCAGACATGAGATGGAACGGACCAGAGAGAAGATGCGGACAAGTCAGACAGGAGATGGAACGGACCAGAGAGAAGATGCGGACAAGTCAGACAGGAGATGGAACAGACCAGAAAGAAGATGCGGAAGAATAGTTGGACAAAATTTAAGAGCTCTCAGACAATTCATTGCATTGTTTGACTTTTTTATCTACTTGCCAGCTTGATATGTGTTATTGCTCCGTGCGTACTGCAGTGACTTTCTTCACACTTATCGTCAGATGCTCTGTTCTCCATGTCTCGCATGCGCGGAAGAAGGAAATTATTTCAACGCACCCGAAAAGCCGAAAGAATCCAATAAATTCGGACCAAAATCAGTGACCGAATTTAGTTTTTCATGCTTAAAAACTCTTGATTGTGGCGTAATAAAACAAACAGCAATACATATTTTATGACTAATACTGTGCTTTTTTATACCTATTCTCAATAATTTCAAGAACGGCGAGGGAGTGGTCTAGTCCTTATTAATATTCATGAGCTGTACTTTGAGTGACAAGCACAAACAAGTGGCGGTGGCAGGGGTGGGCGGGGTTTCATATTTTGTGGGACTGATCTGATTGGATGCATGTAGATTAGTGTCTGATGACGTCATGAGTACCAGGAGTAAAAAATATCGGCTGAGAGAAGCTGATCTAGGGGTGCGCTTTTAAAAAGAGAAGAGTAGAAAAATTGATTCTTGCTGTTATATGTTTTCAACTAGGAAGAAACAATACAAAATACAAGAGGATTACAGCAATAAATTATACTGTGAAATATTAGTGTTTCAGTTTGGCCCTACTTTAAAATCCAACCAAAGGTGGCAGGTTAGAAAACAGCTGGTTTGCAGGAAGTACGAACAGATTGTGGAAAAGGACAGAAGGAAATCTGTGTCCCTGGCTGGGAAGCTGGCAACACCTGTGCAGATTTGACCACTTCACATTGTATATTTATCAAATTTTGTCAGTGTCTAATCATGCTTTTTAATGCGTTATCTATGTCTGTGATTTGATAAAAAAAAAAAAAATAAAACTGCGGTTTTCCATTTTAAACGCCTGATCTTGTCATTAGAATAGGGTGCTAAAAGCACTGTAATAATGTAACGTGCATGGATAAGTAGACACTTTTGTCCTTGGCTAACGGGTCGGACCCTTTACTCGACTGGTTAACGTTGCCGCTTGCGGAGTGGGAGATACGGGTTCGCGTCCCGGCTGTGGCGGTTCCCGCGGCTGCTCCCCGAAGTCGCTAGCGGGGCAGCCGCGGGAACCGACTCCAAACTTCTGACACCAATGCAGCGAATTCAGGAGGCAGCCCGGGAGACCGTCGCCACAGCCGGGACGCGAACCCGTGTCTCCCACTCTGCAAGCGACAATGTTAACCAGTCGATTAAAGGATCAGACCCGTTGGTCAAGGACCAACTTGGCTACTTATCCATGCACGTTACACTACCCGCCTCCTTATCAGCTCCTTCACGCCTCTACAGAGCTCTCATTAACAGCGTTCAAAGGTCAGTTCAGTTCAGTGCAATTCAATTCAATCCAATTCAATTTAGTGTCATTAGAATCCTACCTTGAAAAATATATCCAGATTGAAAAAGACAACATGATGAGGGGAGCAGGACATCTATGGCAAAACCTTATCCCAAATTACTGTTTTTACCACGTTAAATATACAAGTTACTGTGGGAAATTCACTAAACTGTCTTCACAACTGACCAAAAGTAATATTTTTACAAATAAAATGACGGGATGATTATACAAATTTGGATCAAAAATAAAAATCGTGATCTTATTAATAACTGAACAAGTAGCAGAAAATAATACTGCAGGAAGGGTGCAGGATGTGGGAAAAAAGGTGGAGTGTGTGACAGGTTGAACCTTGCAGAGATTAACGTGATGTTATAGTTAATTCCCAAATAGTTGAACCGGTTCATCTGGACACAAAACGTAGTGGGATGGTTATGTCCAGATGAACCGGTTCAGCTTTCTGGGATTTCCTTACCCGGAGTACCGAGCATGCACCAAGACATCTCAGTTCATTCTTTGTAAATCGCCTTTTCTCTGAAGTCATCATCCATTTACTGTTTTATTTGTGTGTTCAAGATGGTTTGAAATGTAACCCAAAATTGCTTTTCAGTGTGTTGCCATTACGTTGATTCACATGGGCATGTATATTCTCCATTGTTCAGCATTTGCCATGAATAAACTAACCCAGCAGCTCTTGGCTTCCGCCTCTGTCTGTGTATTGAAATGCTGAAAAAGCGAAGCTCGCTACAGCAGAATGGTGAGTATGTGCAAGCAGGGGTCCAGGACCAAGTGGGAGCTTACAACTGGCCCAAAGGTCACATGGGCATAAATCCGGAAGGCGGAATCACACCGATTCAAGCTTTTGGTCCAGTCACTGTATGATGTCCTCCCTAGCCCTTCCAACCTGTTCATCTGGGGCCTGGCAGACTCATCTGCTTGCCAACTCTGCCAGAAAAGGGGATCTTGAGCAGCTGTTCGAAGGCCTTGGGGGAGGGGTGGTATCGTTCCATGACCAAGTTCTATGGGCAGTAGCAGATACCATCTGTACTGGGATCAGCTACAGCAAGTAGCAACACCCAACAAAATGCACCATCAGCTTTTTACGAGCAGGGGAGAAGCCCCAGCCCCAGCCAGAGGCCTGGGGTAAGCTGCTGGCAACAGTAAGGGACTGGCTGTTCCTGGTTGACCCAGGGAGATAACTGAAATTCTCGGACACCATTGCAGCTACCACAGTCAGGTCAGACATGGTCCTGATGTCCGTGGCAACCAAGCAAGTGGTTTTTGTTGAGCTAACTGTCCCCTGGGAAGATCGGATGGAGGAGGCACAAGAAAAGAAGAGAGCCAGGTATGCATTAGCTGAGTGTCGGAGGAATGAGTGGAAGGTCCACTGTGAGTTGGTTGAAGTGGGCTGCAGCGGCTTTGCAGGCCAGTCTCTACACTGGGTCCTGGGACTCTTGGGGATTTGTGGGCTGCAAAGAAGAAGAGCCAATAGGAACATGTTGGAGGCCACTAAAAAGGCTTCCTGTTGGCTCTGGGTGAAGAGGCATGATGCGTGGTGTAATGCGCTACCTGGACACAAGTTGGGGCTTGATCACCCCCGGCTGGGTCACTTGGGTGAGGGCATCTGATTTTAAGACCCAAAACACCTGATGACCCTGGGTTCATTACTGAAGATGTGTCCAGGTTGCACCACATGGTGTATCAAAGAACTGTGTTTATATGTGGTTCTTGCTACCATTTAGAGTCTCTTCCTTCTGTAAACCATTGTTTTTGCCTTTTTAACCTGTGATAAAATACAGTAGTTTTGAAAACAAGTCTTTGGCTTTCGTTAGTGAACGGACCTGTGTACCCTTTATTGGGTTAGTCAGTAGTATAGTAGTATTAGTGTATATATCTAATATTGTGAGTATTTCCCTGCATGGGTGGAAGTCCCGGGTAGCACAGCCATTCTATACCACTCCTGCCACATGGGTAAGCTGCATACTTTCTTAAACGCTTATGGTGAATTGAGTCAGTCCAAATATGTGCATATGATTAAGTGTGCGTATGTGTATATGTGATAAGCCCATGGCATCAAAATCTCACCTTAGCCAGGTATCCAAAGTTCGCAACCTTGTCATTGGAGTGCCGTGCACCCTCATAAAAATCTATGATCGCTGTAGATCAGTGACTGTGTCATTGATGATGTTTATTGAGCCACTGCAGACACCGTACTGAGGAACACTCGGTTATACAGGTTACCGGGTGAGGGCCCGCGAAGCGGTAGTGCTGGATGCCAGCTACCCGTATGTCGTCTTATTGCATCCTCGTCGTGTTGGTTAATGAACCAGGTTATGAGAACTAACCCTGCGTCATTCATGAGAACACGAAACAGTCGCGTGCATCACGCAAGCCAATGGAGACGCTGTAAGTTAATGTAAGTAGCTACCTATCAGGCGAGTGTAACACACTTTTTACTGTCTTACCTTCAGTTTCTGGATTACATTGCCTATGGATGAACGCTAACGTTAGCTAGTTTCTAACTTTTGCTAAGCTTGCAGTTTAGCCAGCTAACATTAGCTAGCTAAAGCTAACGTTTGCCTTAGCTAACTAATGTTAGCAGCTGATAGCGCACCCTTTCATTTCCAATGTTAGCTAAATAGCTAGCTAGCTGTGCCTATGGCTTGCCCATATAAAATGTCATACGTTATCTAATGTTAGCTAACACTGGTGCTCAGGCATGAGCAGTGAGACAATGGAGGATTATTTGTTGTAGAGATATGTTTTGACATCAATATAGGGTTTATTATTTTATTTTAATAGTCTTTTGTGTGGCTGTAGTGGTTTAGTTAGTCTTTTGCCGTTTTGATGTTAGCTTTTATAACAGGCACCCCTTTCATGTTCCTGGTTAGGTAACTGAACATATTAAAATCCATCTGTGCTGGAAGCTGATTAATTGTATTAGTTCAAATGTATGACTACTTTATTGAATTCAGATTAGATTTCATTCACGGAGTCAACCTGAGCAGGAGGAGAGGAGATGTCCGGCACTTTGCTTTTTCTTTCTTTTTTTTGGTGCTAAAAAAGAGTAAGTTGAAACTTGTAAGAACTGGGATTTAGAGAATGCAGCCTGTATTTTATGTGGTTGTCATGCAGGTTTAATACTGAGCAGGACAGTGTGGGTGATGGTGAGTTTTAGAGTCATGTGCTGTTGCATTAAGGAAGCAGAGGGAGGTCAGAATGTCAGTCCACAGGTAGGAGGAAGTCTAGAGGGCAGTGAGCAGGCAAGACCTTAGCAAAGGCAAGTTACAAAGGAGACTGCACTTAAAAGACGTACACATCATACTTATTTAGGCAAATGGTACTTTCAGAAACTGATGGGATGCACAACAATCATACCCTACCGTTCTCAGCTAATATGACTTTTAATAAAGTGTTGGCTACTGGTACAAGATTGTGTGAACCTGTTTGTGAAGTGATGGTCTACTGTCATGTGTGTGTGGGTCTGACTTCTTAGCAGTTTTGCTCTAGAACACTTTGTTGGTTCACAGCTTTAGGAGGGAGTGTTGTGTGGTACGTGCCCCATGAGCTGGTGTAATGGATTTGATTTATCATCATCTACAGACTGCAGACATTAGGCTAAACGAACAAGGATTGTAAGACTTCAGTTCACTGAAGCACACGCCTGTGCTGCACTGGGTTCCCTTTACGCCCGGGAGAAAAGAACCCCCCCAACCCCGATTATCATTGTATTATTTGCACTCTGGCGCCAACAAGAATGTTATTGCAAGGATAGCACTCCTGTTGAACCCCAGAAAGTTCATCTGGACACAAAGTTTAGTGGGAGAAGTGCTTCATCACTCATCAAAGTGACTTCATCAGTCTCAGCTGATCCCGGCTTTATGTCCAGATGAACTGATTCGACTTTCTGGGATTTCCTTACCTGGATTATTGAGCATGCATGCATAAAGACATTCATCTTGGACTGATGTTTATACACTTGGCATCCCTGACATTGTATGAATCCTAATTTAATTTTCTTATAATTGTATTTTCTTTTGTTATTTCAGGTTCAGGTTCAGGTTACTTTATTTGTACCCGTAGGTAGATTTGGTTTGCAGTAAGACAAGGCATCCATCTTGACAAACATTTTACAAGCAATTTAACCATCGTAGGGGAGTTGTTAATATTTTTAAGGCGAGTTCGCCAACAGGAGGCGCTACGCAGTCAATGATGGACGATTTAGGAAGGATGAATCTGCTGACCACATCCGGTCCCAAAGTGGACTAGCAGGAAGACACAACCTTAATGGCTAGGTTGTGGGCCGTGTCCAAACACCAGTTCGCTAATATAAGAAATACAAATGTTCAGGCTTGTGACCATGGTAACGACTGGTGACCTGCCAGCTGCATAGAACGTAAAGCAGAAGAGTACCGCCCACAAGCCTGACGTAGTCACGGTCTCTTAAAGTGACAGTACCGAACTAGACAGAAGTACCCATACATGTAAAAGAACTACGGTAATATGATAGGGGCGGTTACTTTTTTTGTGTGGAATTTTTTTATACCTTTATAGATGGTGACAGTGGAGGCAGAAAGGAAATGGAGAGAGAGAGAGAGAGAGGTAAGACATGTAATAAAGGTCGCCGGCTGGATTCGAACTGGTGACCGTTGCAACAATGTGGCCACGTAGAATGCGCTACGGAGGCGCCCCCTACTGAACGTTCTTACTTAATGAAGTCAACTTGATCAAATCAACTTGAGGCACAAGTGAAGGAGTTCAAGTATCTCGGGGTCTTGTTCACAAGTGAGGGTAGGATGGAGCGGGAGATTGACAGGTGGATTGGTGCAGCATCAGCAGTAATGTGGACGTCGTACCGTTGTGGTGAAGAGGGAGCTGAGCCGGAAGACAAAGCTCTCAATTTACCAGTTAATCTTGGTTCCAACCCTCACCTATGGTCATGAGCTTTGGGTAGTGACCGAAAGGGTGAGATGGCGGATACAAGCGGCTGAAATGAGTTTCCTCCCTACACAGTAGGAAAAAAACTGGATCCTTTCGGGTCCATTTGTACACTTTCGGAGTTAAATTAACGCTCAGGAAGTGAAATTAACACTCAGGATTTTACTGTATAGGGTGTCTGGGCTCAGCCTCAGAGATAGGGTGAGGAGCTCGGACATCTGGAGGGAGCTCGGAGTAGAGCCGCTGCTCCTTCGTATAGAAAGGAACCAAGTTGAGGTGGTCTGGGCATCTGATTGGGATGCCTCCTGGGCACTCTCCTTTGGATGTTTACCGGCCAGAGCCAGACCCAGAACTCGCTTGAAGGACTACATGTCCAATCTGGCCTGGGAACGCCTTGAGATCCCCCAGGAGGAGCTGGAGGGCGTTGCTGGATGTCGGGAGTGCCCTACTTAGCTTGCTGCCACCGCAACCCGACCTCGGAGAAGCGGCTGAAGATGAATGAACGAACGAATTAATGAATGACTGAATGAATGAATGGATGGATGGATGGATGGATGGATGAGTGAATAATTTGTTCTTTCAGATAAGTAGGACTTAAGCCAAGAGAGACCTAAGTCAGAGACACCAAAATGATAATTTATTCTGTCCAATAGTATACAGTGATCAGTGGTGTCAAAGGCTGCACTGAGGTCCAGTAGTAGAAGGACAGAAGAGGAATAAGAGTCCATAGCTAGTGGAAGATCGTTAACTACTCTGGTCGGTCCAACTCCGGTCAGAACATCTCTAAGTTTCTTGCATCTATTCTTAACCCGTTGGTAGGCAGTTATTAACATCACATTCAGAACACAGTGGATTTTGTGGCTAAGGTGAGGGACATCGTTATGGACGAGGGTGAAAACAACGGTTTCTTATGATGGTAAGTCTCTATTCATGTGCGTTCCTGTTGATGAAGCAGTGGCGGTAGTCCGCATGAAATTACAGGACGACCCCAGCCTTAACAACCGCTCTTACCCTTAACCCTGACCAAGTGTGTCTGCTCCTGAAGCTGTGTCCTCGGTCCATGTACTTCACATATAGGGGGCAGTACTATAGATGCATGGGGGCGTTATGGGTTCCTCAGTTGCACCTATAGTTGCGAACTGGTGTATGGAGGAAGTCGAGAAGAGGGCTCTGATGTCCTGTCCAGGGAAAACATTTAGCCGTTGGTCCATATTTGTGGAAAATTAAAAGTTGAAATTAAAAGTTAAAATTAAATCTCAGGATGTAGCACATTTCACCGACCGCATTAACTCGGTGGGCAATCACATCAAGTCCACAGGGAGGATGTGGAACATGACAGGTCAGCCTTCTTACGCTGTGAACTTGTAACTGGTGATGGGGGACATTTGATTGTTGATGTTTACTGTAAACCAACACATACTGATCAGCACTTGAGGTTTGACGCTCATCATCCACTGGAGCACAAACTAGAAGTCACCAGGACGCTGGACCACCGAGCTGACAAGGTCCCCACCGACACGGTGTTATCGGAACTGCCGGTCTGCATCTATATCTGTCGCCATCTTATAATGCTGTGATTGTAACTGTTCCCCAACCATTTGTGAATAGTACACATGACCACTGTCACTCTGCTTAATGTTCACGGCAATGTGCACGTGCAACTGGTGGTTGGTTTGGGTGGTTATGCCACTGTATTGTTTATAAGGGTGGGGGTACCTGCAGTCACTGTATTGTTTATAAGGGTGGGGGTACCTGCAGTCACTGTATTGTTTATAAGGGTGGGGGTACCTGCAGTCACTGTATTGTTTATAAGGGTGGGGGTACCTGCAGTCACTGTATTGTTTATAAGGGTGGGGGTACCTGCAGTCACTGTATTGTTTATAAGGGTGGGGTACCTGCAGTCAGGTGAGACTGAAGAGGTCACTGAGATGATGATGAAAGGTTTTTGGCAGATAAAGGGTGGTGCTAAGAAGTTTTTGCGTTATGCTAAAGGAGGTGCAGGTTCCAGGGTTTACAAATGAAGTTAGATAACAGATGAGTGAGACAGGGTCTCCTGACTGAAGGCCGTGGTGGTGAAGTCCAACCGTCTAACAGACAAGATGATTCAGCCTGTGTGTAAGTGAAGACAGACATACCGGTCATCTGTCTGTCATAACTCTCTCTCTCTCTCTATCTATCTCTATCTCTCTGTCTCTCTCTCTCTGTCTCTCTCTCTCTGTCTCTCTCTGTCTCTCTCTCTCTCTCTCTCTCTCTCTCTCTCTCTCTCTCTCTCTCTTTCTCTTTCTCTCTGTTTCTCTTTCTCTCTCTTTCTCTCCCTTTCTCTGTCTTTCTGTCTCTCTCTCTGTCTGTCTCTCTCTGTCTCTCTCTGTCTCTCTCTCTCTCTCTCTTTCTCTTTCTCTCTGTTTCTCTTTCTCTCTCTCTCCCTCTCTCTCTGAGCGGAAGTGCGGGTGAGCGTGCTGAGCAGACGCCTGAGAGCGGTTGTGAGCGTTTTTCTATCTTTTTTGCCATTTTTTCCGTGCAAATATTGTACGTGGTGTGTTGTGTAGGGTTGCTGGCTTGGTGTGTGTGTATAAGGGGGTTTCGAGGGGTTTTGTGTGTGTGCGTGTTTGCGGTCGGCGTGCTAAACGCCGGTATGGAGTTTACCA
>JAJHIY020000041.1:767500-812500 GCA_022114975.2 Lampris megalopsis
AACTGCTAGCCCATGCAGACTGGCAGTTCCGACAGTCATCCTGTCTGGTGTTCGTTCTCTGGGCAGCTGAGTGTTTGGACTGTGTTGCACTGGGTGGACTGTGTCGCACTGGGTGGACTGTGTTGTACTGGGTGGACTGTGTTGCACTGGGTGGACTGTGTTGTACTGGGTGGACTGTGTTGCACTGGGTGGACTGTGTTGTACTGGGTGGACTGTGTTGTACTGGGTGGACTGTTTGTACTGGGTGGACTGTGTTGTACTGGGTGGACTGGGTGGACTGTGTTGTACTGGGTGGACTGTGGTGGACTGGGTGGACTGTGTTGTACTGGGTGGACTGTGCTGTACTGGGTGGACTGGGTGGACTGTGTTGTACTGGGTGGACTGGGTGGACTGTGTTGTACTGGGTGGACTGTGCTGTACTGGGTGGACTGGGTGGACTGTGTTGTACTGGGTGGACTGTGCTGTTCTGGGTAGATTGTGTTGTATTGGGTGGACTGTGCTGTACTGGGTGGACTGTGTTGTACTGGGTGTACTGGGTGGACTGTGTGTTACTGGGTGGACTGTGTTGTACTGGGTGGACTGTGTTGCACTTGCCAGGACTGTGTTGTACTGGGTGGACTGTGTTGCACTTGGTGGACTGTGTTGTACTGGGTGGACTTTGTTGTACTGGGTGGATTGAGTGGACTGTGTTGTACTGGGCGGACTGTGTCGTACTGGGTAGACTGTTTGCACTGGGTGGACTGTGTTGTACTGGGTGGACTGTGTTGTACTGGGTGGACTGGGTGTACTGTGCTGTACTGGGTGGACTGTGCTGTACTGGGTAGACTGGACTGTGTTGTACTGGGTGGACTGTGTTGTACTGGGTGGACTGTGTTGTACTGGGTGGACTGTGTCGTACTGGGTGGACTGTGCTGTGCTGGGTGGACCGTGTTGCACTGGGTGGACTGTGTTGCACTGGGTGAACTGTGTTGTACTGGTTGGACTGTTGTACTGGGTGGACTGGGTGGACTGTTTGTGCTGGGTGGACTGTGTTGTACTGGGTGAACTGGGTGGACTGTGTTGTACTGGGTGGACTGTGTTGCACTGGGTGGACTGGTTGGACTGGGTTGTACTGGTTGGACTGGGTGGACTGTGCTGTACTGGGTTGACTGTGCTGTACTGGGTGGACTGTGTTGTACTGGGTGGACTGGGTGGACCGTGCTGTACTGGATGGACTGTGCTGTGCTGTACTGGGTGGACTATGTTGTACTGGGGGGACTGGGTGGACTGTGCTGTACTGGGTGGACTGTGTTCTACTGGGTGGACTGTGTTGCACTGGGTGGACTGTGTTGTACTGGGTGGACTGGGTGGATTGTATTGCACTGGGTGGACTGTGTTGTACTGGGTGGACTGTGTTACACTTGGTGGACTGTGCTGTACTGGGTGGACCGGGTGGACTGTGTTGTACTGGGTGGACTGTGTTGCACTGGGTGAACTGTGTTGTACTGGGTGGACTGGGTGGACTGTGTTGCACTGGGTGGACTGTGCTGTACTGGCTGGACTGTGTTGTACTGGGTGGACTGTGTTGCACTGGGTGGACTGTGTTGTACTGGGTGGACTGTGCTGTACTGGGTGGACTGTGTTGTACTGGGTGGACTGTGCTGTACTGGGTGGACTAGGTGGACTGTGTTGTACTAGGTGGATTGTGTTGTATTGGGTGGACTGTGTTGTACTGGGTGTACTGGGTGGACTGTGGTGGACTGGGTGGACTGTGTTGCACTGGGTGGACTGTGCTGTACTGGGTGGACTGTGTTGCACTGGGTGGACTGTGTTGTACTGGATGCACTGGGTGGACTGTGTTGTACTGGGTGGACTGTGCTGTGCTGGGTGGACTGTGTTGTACTGGGTGGATTGTGTTGTATTGAGTGGACTGTGTTGTACTGGGTGGACTGGGTGGACTGTGTTGTACTGGGTGGACTGTGCTGTACTGGGTGGACCGTGCTGTACTGGGTGGACTGGGTGGACTGTGCTGTACTGGGTGGACTGTGCTATACTGGGTGGACTGGGTGGACCGTGCCGTACTGGGTGGGCTGTGTTCTACTGGGTGGACTGGGTGGACCGTGCTGTACTGGGTGGACTGTGCTGTACTGGGTGGACTGGGTGGACTGTGCTGTACTGGGTGGACTGTGTTGTACTGGGTGGACTGGGTGGACTGTGTTGTACTGGGTGGATTGTGTTGTATTGGGTGGACTGTGTTGTACTGGGTGGACTGTGTTGTAATGGGTGGACTGGGTGGACTGTGCTGTACTGGGTGGACTGTGTTGTACTGGGTGGACTGTGTTGTACTGGGTGGACTGTGCTGTACTGGGTGGACTGTCCTGTACTGGGTGAACTGGGTGGACTGTGCTGTAGTGGGTGGACTGGGTGGACTGTGTTGTAATGGGCGGACTGGGTGGACTGTGTTGCACTGGGTGGACTGTGTTGTACTGGGTGGACTGTGCTGTACTGGGTGGACTGGGTGGACTGTGCTGTACTGGGTGGACTGGGTGGACTGTGTTGTAATGGGTGGACTGTGTTGCACTGGGTGGACTGTGTTGTACTGGGTGGACTGTGCTGTACTGGGTGGACTGGGTGGACTGTGCTGTAGTGGGTGGACTGTGCTATACTGGGTGGACTGGGTGGACCGTGCCGTACTGGGTGGACTGTGTTGTACTGGGTGGACTGGGTGGACTGGGTGGACCGTGCTGTACTGGGTGGACTGTGCTGTATTGGGTGGACTGGGTGGACTGTGTTGTACTGCGTGGACTGTGCTGTACTGGGTGGACCGTGCTGTACTGGGTGGACTGTGCTGTACTGGATGGACTGGGTGGACTGTGCTGTACTGGGTGGACTGTGTTGTACTGGGTGGACTGGGTGGACTGTGTTGTACTGGGTGGACTGTGCTGTGCTGGGTGGACTGTGCTGTACTGGGTGGACTGGGTGGACTGTGCTGTACTGGGTGGACTGGGTGGACTGTGCTGTACTGGGTGGACTGGGTGGACTGTGCTGTTGGCTGTTTTTGCTTTGTTCTCTGTTTTTGTATGTTTTTGGTGGTTCTGTTTTTGGAGGTTCCCCCCCCCTTTTTTTCTACCCAGTTGTACCCGCGCAATCACCCCACTCTTCTGAGCCATCCTGGTCTCTGCTCCACCCCCTCTGCTGATCCAGGAGGGCTGCAGACTACCACATGCCTCCTCCCGCACATGTGGAGTCGCCAGCTGCTTCTTTTCAGCTGACAGTGAGGAGTGCTTGGGAGGATCACGCTATTCCCCCAGTTCCCCCTCCTCTCTGAATAAGCGCCTCGACCGACCAGAGGAGGCGCTAGTGCAGTGACCAGGACACATACTCACATCCGGCTTCCCACCCGTAGACACGGTCAATAGTGTCTGTAGGGATGCCTGATCAAGCCGAAGGTAACACGGGGACTCGAACCACCGATCCCCATGTTGGTAGGCAATGGAATAGATCGGTACGCTACCTGGACGCCCCCCCACTCCTCAAATGAACTGATTCTTACACAGTTTTGACGTGACTGGGTTCTGTGGAACATGGCTGATACCATATGATTTGGCCAGACTGTCCGTGTGATGCCCGTCTCCCCCTCGCCCGTGTGCCTGACGGTCGCGTGGCTCAGGCCCGTGAGCGCCCCACAGCGTCTGGACACTGCATGGCATCATATTCTTCATAAGCTTTATGATCACATTCTAATTCTGTGCTCCTCTTTCAGTGTTGTATTCTGTAAATTGTGTAAACACAACATCATTGCACGTTGTCCATCTTGGGAGAGAGCTCCCCCTCCGCTGTTGCTCTCCCTGAGGAGGAGGGAGTTGTTCCTCATCTGGTGCGAGGGTCTAAGACAGCACGCTGTGTCGCTGTAAAGCCCATTGAGGCTAATTTGTAATTTGTGGTAATGGGCTACAGATGGACTTGACTTGACCGCAGCATGACACTTATCCCTGATGTCATTTTAAAAAGGTCTTTCATCTGGCTCTTTATTTCCTACTTGATGAGTTGTATCACCTCATGTACACAACCTTCAACTGCCCTCGTGTCTGAAATGTGCTTTAAAATGAGCCTGCCTTGCCCCATCTCTAAAACTAACTGTCCACAGGTGTTGGACGGCATGTGAGCGACTGTGAGTGTGGACCCAGCAGTAAACCAGTGACCCAATGCATGCTGGGATAAATGAGAATCAGACTCAGGTTTATTGGCATGTAAGTTTAGACTTGGACTGCTTTCATTTGCCGTCGCCTCATATGCATGCGTCACACATACAAGGGAAGGACATCCCGTGGCACGGGGACCTCGACGCCGCATGAAAACAATGACACACAATAACACACTATGAAGGGAAGGTGCATTACAAACAAGAACCACTGCACAGACCTGAACACCACACGCACACCTGACACGGCAGTGAGGGAGAGGGTCAACCAGTCATTTTATGGAAGGTGGAAGTGTCCAGGCTGTCGAGGAACCTCCCAGCCCAGGCTGGTCTCTTTCCCCGGTCGTACTAACACCTACAAACAGTAATGCACTAAAAGCCCTATGGAACCAGGGCTGCCAAGTCCTGCAAATGGAAATAAGGGACAGGGGACACGGACGGGGGTTGGATGGATGGGGCGGAGCGGGCATAACAAATATAAGATGTCTTACACTACACACACACACACACACACACACACACACACACACATATATATATCTCAATAGAGAAGCAGGAAAAAAGTTGTAATACGTAGCAGTACAGGCTTGTTTCGTGTCGTGTTTCACGTGGCGTGACGCACGAAACAGGCCTGCACTGCTAGGTACTACTGCTATGTACTGGGCCTGCACTGCTAGGTACTACTGCTATGTACTGGGCCTGCACTGCTAGGTACTACTGCTATGTACTGGGCCTGCACTGCTAGGTACTACTGCTATGCAGTGGGCCTGTACTGCTAGGTATTACTGCTATGTACTGGGCCTGCACTGCTAGGTATTACTGCTATGTACTGGGCCTGTACTGCTAGGTACTACTGCTATGTACTGGGCCTGCACTGCTAGGTACTACTGCTATGTAGTGGGCCTGTACTGCTAGGTATTACTGCTATGTAGTGGGCCTGTACTGCTAGGTACTACTGCTATGTACTGGGCCTGTACTGCTAGGTACTACTGCTATGTAGTGGGCCTGCACTGCTAGGTATTACTGCTATGTAGTGGGCCTGTACTGCTAGGTATTACTGCTATGTACTGGGCCTGCACTGCTAGGTATTACTGCTATGTACTGGGCCTGTACTGCTAGGTAATACTGCTATGTAGTGGGCTTGTACTGCTAGGTGTTACTGCTATGTAGTGGGCCTGTACTACTAGGTATTACTGCTATGTACTGGGCCTGCACTGCTAGGTACTACTGCTATGTAGTGGGCCTGCACTGCTAGGTACTACTGCTATGTAGTGGGCCTGCACTGCTAGGTATTACTGCTATGTAGTGGGCCTGTACTGCTAGGTACTACTGCTATGTAGTGGGCCTGCACTGCTAGGTATTACTGCTATGTAGTGGGCCTGTACTGCTAGGTACTACTGCTATGTAGTGGGCCTGCACTGCTAGGTATTACTGCTATGTAGTGGGCCTGCACTGCTAGGTATTACTGCTATGTAGTGGGCCTGCACTGCTAGGTATTACTGCTATGTACTGGGCCTGTACTGCTAGGTACTACTGCTATGTAGTGGGCCTGCACTGCTAGGTATTACTGCTATGTAGTGGGCCTGCACTGCTAGGTATTACTGCTATGTAGTGGGCCTGTACTGCTCGGTACTACTGCTATGTAGTGGGCCTGTACTGCTAGGTACTACTGCTATGTAGTGGGCCTGTACTGCTAGGTACTACTGCTATGTAGTGGGCCTGTACTGCTAGGTATTACTGCTATGTAGTGGGCCTGTACTGCTAGGTATTACTGCTATGTAGTGGGCCTGTACTGCTAGGTACTACTGCTATGTAGTCGGCCTGCACTGCTAGGTACTACTGCTATGTAGTGGGCCTGTACTGCTAGGTACTACTGCTATGTAGTGGGCCTGTACTGCTAGGTATTACTGCTATGTAGTGGGCCTGTACTGCTAGGTACTACTGCTATGTAGTGGGCCTGTACTGCTAGGTATTACTGCTATGTAGTGGGCCTGTACTACTAGGTATTACTGCTATGTAGTGGGCCTGTACTGCTAGGTACTACTGCTATGTAGTGGGCCTGTACTGCTAGGTATTACTGCTATGTAGTGGGCCTGTACTGCTAGGTATTACTGCTATGTAGTGGGCCTGTACTGCTAGGTATTACTGCTATGTAGTGGGCCTGTACTGCTAGGTATTACTGCTATGTAGTGGGCCTGTACTGGAGGATTTTGCTCCCGTAGTACTTGGTCTTGATGGCCTGGTCTTGGGCAGCGATGATAAAGCACTCCGTTTGGGATTCCAGCCCAGCTGTTTTGAGCCATTGGTTGGTGACATGTTGGTCTACATCTTCCTCACCTACTCTTTTTGGGTATTGCCCGTGCATTTGTTTCCCTTCCCATTTTTGTTCCATCTGTTCTTGGGCGTGACGCTTTGCTTTTTGTTTGACTTTTTGGGCGTGGATGGTTGGAGCTTCGTTTTCAGGTTGCGGTGTTTCAGGGAGGTGGCGCTCTCTTCTGAACGTTGTGGCTTGGTTATCTACGGAGTACTTTTTGTTTTGTTTTTCATGCTTTCTAGCAGTCATGAGAAGGGGCTCATTTCTGGTGTTAGGGAGGTGTCCCTCATCCCGTGAGAGGGTCTAAGGACAGGACGTTGTGTTGCTGTTAAGCCCACTGAGGCACATTTGTAATTTGTGATATTGGGCTACACAAATAAAATTGATTTGATTTGATTTGATTTGACTGGCTTTAGTGGGATTTTGAGATGGTGCAACATGAGGGCCTCTTTGAGGAATGCCCTCGGTGTGGTGATCCTCAGGTGCATTTTGGGAGGGTTTGTCCCAGTAGCACACTTTTCGATCTCAGCCTGGTTCCTCCCTGAAGATCGCGGTCCTTGGTAACCCGCGTGACGACCGATGCGGTATGAAGATTTGGTAATACGAGTTTCCATAGTAAAGGTTTTAGTAAATTTTAGGTTGCACTACCACTGGTATTTTTTCGAGATGCCAGCTCTAAGAGAGTTACTGACCAAGGTTAAAGAGCCTCTCCTGCCCATGAGGCAGGATAACCCCCGCCGGATGCCAACCCGGTACTTTAGAGACTCGGGGCTTTTGTTTTTGTCAGAGCCCCGCTGGCCGCTTGTATTGCTGGCTTGCCATACTGGCATTGCCCGGTCCGCGCCACGTGGAGGAGGGGTTGAACTTCTACGGACCGTATTATTATTATTATTATTATTATTATTACGACACTATCCCAGCCACTTGGTTATGCCTTCCAGTGTACGCTTCCCCAGCTAGCATTTTACACCCTGCTACGAGGTGCTGGACTGTCTCAGGGGGCATCTTTGCACAGCCTGCATCTTGGGTTTGGTCTGCTGCGGTAGGCCCCTGTGTTATGGCCCTAGTGCCGTGTGTCCCTCCCCAGGCCAGGTAATGCCCCGCCTCCTGCACAGCTGCTGAAGGAGCCCAGGTGTCTCCAGTCCATCATCGTTTGCGCACCTGTTCCACATCCAATCAGCCTTTTTAAATGCCCTCCTGGCCTTTGTTCGCGAGATGTCGTCTTGTCTTTTTGTTTGGTTGGCTGTTATTATATGTAAGTGGCCAGCCTGCTCCAGACTTGTTATGCCCTATTCATGGTGCGGGGTTGGGCGCACCCCGGAAAGGGTTGGGCGAGGATGTGGGTGGTGGCGTCGCACGCCAGTTTGCTACAGGTCGCGTGCTGGTCATGCTCCGAGCATGTCAGGAAGGGAGCAGATGAACACAAAGTAAGTAACTGTTTCTTGTGCTGGTTCTAAGTCATTGGTGTAAGCACAACCTTTATATGAGCGTGTTTTCACTTGTTATTTGTTACCGACTGGTACCGAGTGCGCTGTGGCCCCAAGTGGGGTGCCTGTGGCCCGAAGTGGGGTGCCTGTGGCCCGAAGTGGGGTGCCTGTGGCCCGAAGTGGGGTGCCTGTGGCCGTTGCTTGAGTGAGGCCTGTAAACGTGCAGCCCGTAACGTCCAGTTTGCACCCTCGGTAGGCGGAGGGAGGGAGGTGGCGTTGCATTAGTGGCGTGCTGTCTTTTGTACTGATTTGCTTTGTGTAACGTGTGTCGGCCCAGTCTTTGTAACGGTGTGTGTGTGTGTGTGTGTGTGTGTGAGGGTGTGTGTGTTTTTAAGCTAATGTGACCAATGTGTGAGTCTTTGTGCTTATTTGATGTTATTGTGATACTGTGTTACGTGTTTTTATAGTTTCACGGTACTCTGGAGGAATAAAATCGTACCAGTCGAACTCGACGCTGTGTTTCTTGATGCCAAGGGCCACTGTTTGTTTGTTATACAGCATTGTTACGCTCTATACACGGTGTAGCGTTTTGATTTGTTTTTTTACGCACAGGATCAAGGGGGTAGGTAAGCTGCCCATGGGTGTACTCTTCATCACGTAGCCTATCTTTGTTATATACACCAGGTTAGGAGTGAGTGCCACCCTGAGGAATGAAAGTCAGTAGGAGCAAGACGGAATACCTATGGGTGAATGAGAGGGAGGACAGTGGAATGGTCAGGATGCAAGGAGTGGAGGTGATGAAAGCATATGAGTTTAAATACTTGGGGTCAACTGTCCAAAGTAACGGGGAGTGCAGAAGAGAGGTGAAGAAGAGAGTGCAGGCAGGGTGGAGTGGGTGAAGAAGAGCGTGCAGGCAGGGTGGAGTGGGTGGAGAAGAGTGTCAGGAGTGATGTGTGACAGAAGGGTACCAGCAAGAGTTAAAGGGAAGGTTTACCAGATGGTAGTGAGACCAGCTATGTTGTATGGTTTGGAGACAGTGGCACTGATGAAAAGACAGGAGGTGGAGCTGGAGGTGGTGGAGATGAAGATGATAAGATTTTCATTGGGAGTGATGAAGAAGGACAGGATTTGGAACGAGTATATTAGAGGGACAGCTCAGGTTGGACGGTTTGGAGACAAAGCAAGAGAGGCAAGATGGAGATGGTGTGGACATGTGTGGAGGAGAGATGCTGGGTATACTGGGAGAAGGATGCTGAATATGGAGCTGCCAGGGAAGAGGAGAAGAGGAAGGCCAAAGAGGAGGTTTATGGATGTGGTGAGGGAGGACATGCAGGTGGCTGGTGTGACAGAGGAAGATGCAGAGGACAGGAAGAGATGGAAACGGATGATCCGCTGTGGCGCCCCCTAACGGGAGCAGCCGAAAGTAGTAGTAGCAGCAGTGAGTGAGTGCCACCCTCTGTATTTATTAGACTAGAATCCTATTGCACTAGTTTAGGAGGTCACTTTAGTTTATGATTTCTTTACTTGGGCACCTCTCTTAGTTCCCTTGTTCCCTGTGACGTTCATATTATTTGTAATAAATAATTTTGCATTTTAGTCGGCATCGTGGCTTTTGTGTTGAAACTCGCATTCTCGTTGCATAATGTTAGGCCCTGTATGTTCCCTAGATTAAAGGGTCGCAATATTAATGGGGGCTCGTCCGGGATTTTTTTGTGGATTTATATTGAGTTGGCAGCAGCGAGTTGTGTGCTGGTGTTGTTGCGTTTGCCTTAGTGGCGTGCAGTGTTGCTGATTGCCGGTTGGTTTTGTTGGTTTTGTCATTTCCATTACCACTGTTGTAGAACTGGCTACATTTGATTTGGAGAGCTTTTTGGAGGATCCACCTCTGGATCGGCTTAATGCCTGCCGAAGGGCTGATTTGTTCGCCATAGCGAACCATTTTGAGTTAGCGGTGCTGATGTCTATTGTTAAGAGCAAGCTTGTCGCGGGCATGCTGGTAGACAGGCAGATGCTTGGGGAGGCTGCTACTGCCGCTCCCCTCCCGTCAGAAATACAGCAGGAGGTTGTGGGTACTCCTGTGGGAGATGCTAAGCCCCCTGTTACCTTGCCTCATGATGATCATCTTTCCCCTACGTTTTCCGGTCCTAGTGGTGATTCTCGCCTTAAAATCCATCTGGCGCATTTACAGATTGAGGCGGAAGAGAGAGACAGGCTGAGCACAGTCACCGGCTAGAGGTCCGAGAGATGGAGATTGAGGCAGAGAAAGGTCAATCTATGCAGAGTGGAACTAGAAGCTACGAATGGGGCTGCCAGTTCTACACCTGCGCGCTCAGACGCTCGGAGAGTGTCGGACAGCGTTGATGTGAGCAAGCACACAGGATTAGTACCCCAGTTTCCAGAAGCTGAGGTTGATAAGTACTTTGCCGCATTTGAGCGTATCGCAGCCTCTTTGGGGTGGCCTAAAGATGTTTGGCCGCTTTTGCTGCAGTGCAAACTAACAGGCAAAGCTCAGGAGGTTTTGTCTGCTTTGTCCTTGGAGGATGGTTTGCGGTAGGAGGTGGTAAAAAGTACGGTTCTTCGTGCGTATGAACTAGTGCCTGAGGCATATAGGCAGAAGTTCTGCAACCACAAACAGCTGTCTGATAGGACTTTTATGATGTTTTCTCGTGAAAAGGAAGCACTGCTTGGTCGCTGGTGCAAAGCGAGTAACGCTTCAGATTTTAGCTCCCTCAGTGAGTTAATCCTACTGGAGGAGTTTAAGAACAGCTTGCCTGAATGCTTAATGATTTATATTAACGAACCAAAGGTTGTGACGTTGGCGAAAGCAGCCGTGCTTGCCGACGAGTTCATGTTAACGCACAAGCAGACATTTGAACCTTCCAGTTCTGAGGGTAGGACTTTTACGCCCTCTGTCGTTGCTAGATCGCAGTCCAGTCCTCCCCGAACGTTGTCTCAATGCTCCAAAGAGGAGTGGGAGTGTTTCTATTGTCACCAAACCGGACATGTCATTGTTGACTGTTATGTGCTGAAGTGCAAGCAGACCCGGCCTGTTAAACGAGCAAAAGAAGTTGGCTTCGTGCATACGTTGAGTCCAGTGAAAATGATACCTGAAGTGGCGAGTAGGACTGACGCTCTGAATCCCAGTTACGAACCCTTTATGCTGGATGGCATGGTTTCCCTGAATGGAGATTTTGGGGGACCAGCGTACGGTCCGCATCCTAAGGGATACTGGAGCTGCACAATCTTTTATCCTGTCCAATGTCTTGCCGTTGTCTGATGGCTCATCTTGTGGGTCTATTGTTTTGATACAAGGTATCAAAATGGGTTTTGTCTGTGCCTCTTCACCACATACACTTACACTGTAGTTTGGCCAGTGAAATGTATAAGGTGGATGTGTGTCCGACCCTACCTATACAAGGTGTGTCGTTTATGCTGGGAAATGACATTGCTGGTGGCAAGGTGTTACCAGTGATGGAAGGGTTGGAACGTCCAGAAATACTGCAGGGCTCAGGCACGTAGGTTGGGGGATGTAGTCGACCTGTCAGATACTGTTGTCTGATAAGACTGTTTCTACCCCTGTGCCTTCTCAGCGTCCTACTGAGGTTCACAAGCCTACTCTTGAGTGTGATAGATCCGCCGTTGAAAACGAACCGTTACCAATGACTCGTGGGAACCATATTGCTGCTCAGAAGGCAGATACAAGCCCTACCCAGTGTTTTGCTACTGCTCTTTCTCCAGAAGGAGTTAAAAGCAATGATGTGGCTTATTTTGTGGTGAGTGACCTCCTGATGTGGAGGTGGACTTCTCTTGTCAATACGGGTAGTGAGTGGAGTATTATTTCAGGTCGTTGTGCCTGAAACAGGTCGTTGTACCGTCAGTCTGTTTTATTGCTGGCTCATGAACGTCTTTGGTCTGGCCACTTAGGGGGTTACAAAAACCTATAATCGAGACATTTCTTTTGGCCAGGACTAAAGAGAGACGTAGCCAGATTCTGTCGCACATGCCACATCTGCCAAGTCACTGGAAAACTGTCCTATACTAGACTTTATCACATTAGTATAGCTGTAAAATAATAACGAGGCAAGAGACGAGCACCGTACGTTTTCAACTCCTTTCTTTTTATCTCACTTCTTCATCACCCTCAGCACCGTACTACACTCAGCAACAATCATTAGGCTACTGCGCCCTCTGGTGGCGTGGTGGTATTGCAATGCATGAACAATGAATGAACCGACTACACCAGTGTTTCTCAAACTTTTTTCAGCCAAGGCACCCTTTTTAAGTGCCTAAAATCTCAAGGCACCCCAGTGTAAAAATATAGCTAAAAACGACACTGCATCCCTCTATTAGTGCAAATATCCTTTTTTGTTTTTAGGGGACAGCATGTATCAATGAACAGATAGGCAGACAGATAATAAGGTGGGTAAAGAGATAACATCCCTCCAGAATAAAAAATAAAGTGTCAAAATAAGTCCTTCAAACTGCCATCCCCCTTCCCAGCATAATGAAGTGACAGGAACTTCACACACAGAAATGGCAGGAACACTCCCATCTGTACTCTTCCATCCAGCCTCTGTACACACACACACACACACACACACACACACACACACACACACACACACACACACACACACAGAGACACACCCACACACAACCCGCATTTAAAAAGTGAGATAGGCCTACATGTGCACATGAACACACACTCACGCACAAATATGCCACAACTGAGAGCCAGGAGTGCATAGGGGAGAGAGAGAGGCCGAGAGGGGGCGTGACTCACCATCAATGAGAGACATGGGCCTGGGAAGACGCACAAAGCTGCCCTATCCTGGCAGGGATGGATGAGAGGCAGACACGTAGATCCTGGTCCACAGTCCTTAGTCGCTCCCTGTACCTGTTCTTGATGTACGTCAGGCTTGAAAAACTCAGTTCACATAGATAGGTTGTGGAGAAGGGTAGTAGAATAGCAACAGCGCATCTTGAAGCCAATGGGTACTCGTTTCCCACTGATATCCAAAAGCTGTCCAGTTCCACATCACAAAATCTCCTTTTCAAAGTGCGATCTTCCCTGATCTCTATCAGTTGTTCCTGTATTGGAAGTGAGCGGTCCTTTGCACTTTCCATTGCACGCGCACTCCAAGGATCACGGACCCAGTCAAACTCAGCATATGACTCAGAGGGAAAATAGTGATTGAATCGCTCGTCAAGAGTGGTCAGATGCTAGGCTATTACGCCTGACAATGTGGTGTTGTTTGTATGCGTATTACAGGGGAAACATATCCAGCCTGCCCTGGTCTACAAAGGAACGCCAGAGTGTGAGCTTGGACCTGAAGCCACGTAGTTTGTCGGATGAGGAGAGGAGGGTTTCTTGTCTACCTTGCATTTTGATATTCAGCTCGTTTATGTGCTTAAATATGTCAGCCATATACGCGAGTTTTGCGCACCGCTGCTCGTCTGCGAGTAGCTCTGCAAATGCAGGTTTCTCGTCTATCACGAAGGCCCTCAATTCTTCTCTTAACTCGTACACTCGGGTCAAAACTTTACCCCGTGAAAGCCAGCGGACAGCCGTGTGTAACAACAAGCTTTGATGCTCTGCTCCCATTTCCTCGCAAAGAATGGAAAAAAGGCGGCTCTTTAACGGGCGCGCCTTGATGTAATGAACCATGTCCACTGCTTTGTTCAGGACGTCGGAAAGTTCTTTTGGTAGCGTCTTAGCAACAAGTGCCTCTCGGTGAAGGAAGCAGTGGGTTGTTCGTATATCAGGGTTTTGCGCTTTGGCCCTGGTAATGAAACCTTTGGCACTGCCCGTCATTGCAGCCGCGCCGTCGGTGCAAATACTGATACAGTTCTTCCAGCTCAAACCACCCTTGTCAAGATACTCAGTTGTCACACGGAAGATTTCTTCTCCTGTAGTGTTGTTGGGGAGCAGTTTGCAAAATAAAAAGTTCTCTCTAATACGGCCCCCATCAACAAAGCCAACATTTGCTAAAAGCTGAGCGTGCCCGCTCACATCAGTTGACTCGTCGAGATGTAAGGAGAAATGTCCGCTGGCCTTGATTTTATCCAAAACGACATCTTCAATATCGGCAGACATGCTATTGATTCGCCTCGCTATTGTGCAGTCTGACAGCGGGACCTTGGCTACTTCTTTGGCAGCTTGTGGGCCAAGCATTTTGGTAACGATTGCCGTGCAAGCAGGTATTATGACGGACTCCGCGATTATGTGGGGCTTCTTGGCTTTCGCTACTATTTCTGCTACGAGGTAGCTGGCCTCCAGAGCCTTCTCGGATACTTTGGCAGCTTTACACATGACTCTCTCTTGCCGCGATTGCTGGGTTTTAAGGCGAACAAAATACTCCTTCCCCTTGTTTTTAAGGTGTGGGTGTTTTTGCTTCAGATGTCGTTTCAGTTTGTTGGGAACCATAGTTTGGTTTGCCAGTGTCTTTCCACATACGAGGCAGAGCGGGAGAGGGCATGCATCATCGGTACTAATGAAGCCAAGTGCAATGTAGCTGTCGTGGTATCGCAAAATCTTTGTCTTTGTCTTTTTAGCCTTGCCCTTGCTAGTAGCCTTGCCCTTACTAACATTAGCATCTCCCGGTGGTACGACGGGTGCAGACGACTCCGAACTGGAGGATAAAAGCCGGTTGTTGCTAGAAGAAGGCTCCGGTTCACTGTCAGTGTCTGTTGAAGTAGCCCCATCTGTTGGAGCTTCTGGTGGGACTTTTCTTTTTAGGAAACGATCCATGGCTTGGTTTTGGGTTTTAGCGGCATCAAAATGTCAGGACGTGTAAAATGATAACAACGATGCCCTGACCTTACGTGACCGCGCACTGCACTGACCCGTATGTAACGTGGGAGGGGAAATGGGCACGCGAGACAGTTTCTCATGAGTATGTAGGCTATTTATTTATCTGAAATGAATTTATTTATCCATTTATTTATTCATCCATTCATTTATTCAGTAACATTTTGTAAAATAAATTAGTATTTTAATTTTTGATAATTGATATGAAAAATGTTAGATTTGCAAATTTTTTCACGGCACCCCTGACGCTGTCAGACGGCATACCAGGGTGCCGCGGCATACAGTTTGAGAAATGCTGGACTACACAACAAAAACCAAATCAGGTGATTCCGCCTGCCCCACTTCACCCAATCCCGATTATGGGTGAACCCTTGGAGCATGTACTGGTTAATTGTGTTGGTTCCTTACCAAGAACGAAGTCTGGTAACCAGTACTTGCTGACCATTTGTGTTGCGACACAGTACCCCGAAGCTATTCCCCTTAGGAAGATAACACCTCAGTCTGTGGTAAAAGCCCTGATCAAGTTTTTCGCTACGTTTGGACTCCCAAAGGTAGTACAGACAGATCAAGGTACTAACTTCCTTTCGGGCATATTTGAACAGGTATTGAAGTCTCTGTCCATCACACACAGGATCTCAAGTGCTTACCACCCTGAGTCCCAGGGGGCGCTTGAACGATGGCATCAGACGTTTAAACCTGTGCTGCGCAAATATTGTATGGGGACGGGTAGAGATTGGGATGATGGTGTTCCCCTAGCGCTGTTCGCTGTGCGGGAAACAATGCAGGAGTCCCTAGGTTTCAGCCCAGCTGAGCTGGTTTTTGGTCACACAGTAAGGGGGCCTTTGAAGGTTTTAAAAGATCAGATTATGTGTGAGAGTTCGTCCTTGAAGAAAAATGTGCTGTCCTATGTGAGCAGATTCCAAGAGCGGCTGCATGAGGCCTGCAGTGTCACTAAAGAAGGTCTCACTGCTTCTCAACTGAAGATGAAGCATCAGTTCGATCAGAGAGCAGTCCATCATTCTTTGCAGTCAGTTGACATGGTTTTAGTCTTGCTCCCTGCCCCTGGTTCCTCTGTGTGCTCGTTTTTCAAGACCTTACGTTATTGACAGGAAGTTAAGTGATACTATGTTTTCAGAACTCCTGATCGGAGACGGCAGTCTCGTGTGTCATATGTTGAAGCGCTACCATTCCAGAAGTGAGACCCAGCCTGAGGCTCCAGGTACGACCCCTGTGGCCACTGTCGCATCTGCGGTGCATGAGGTAATGAGTCCTGGACCTGCTACTGTTACAGGAAGTGATGAGGAGGGTTTAAGTTTGCGCAATGTGCCTCAACAAACTCCTTGATTGTCCAACTCTGAGATGTTGAACCTGCTTTTTCTATTGCCACATTTAAACAAGGAGCAGGAAGTCAGCATAGTGACTTTAGTTCAAGATTTTACTTGTCTGTTTGGAGATGTTCCTTCCAGCACTACTGTTTTGGAACATGGCATTGACGTGGGTGGGGCCATGCCGATTAAACAATGCCCGTACAGAGTCAATATGGGGAAGAGTTGGATCCCAACCAGCATCAAGAGACACTTGAAGCTAAAGAGAGCCTCTTGAGCTCTGTTAAACCCTGTAGTGTTGCTAGCATTTCACATTTCGAATCCTCTTTGGAAGATCAACAGACATGCTATCCCGCAATCAGGGACACCGACAATGACATCACGATGAAAGATGTCAAAAATGAATGGGGCAATGTTGACATTCAATGGATATGCCTTTTCTCGTGGTTATGAGAAATGTGTGGGATGTTATTGGTATTAGTATGTGGGGTTGTCACGATTACTGTGTAGGAGAGGATATGTTATATGCATAGCCGTGGGAACGTATTTTGAGCAGGAGGGGCGGAGAAAAAAAGAGGGGGAGGGGTCGAGTTTTGCCAGGATTGACATTATGACTGTGCATAGCTTAAGTAAAACATTGATAAATGACTAGAATGCGAGATTAGTCGCTGCTGAGGGACAAATAGACTCTCTCTCTCTCTCTCTCTCACACACACACACACACACACACACACACACACACATCGCCACCTTCTTAAAATAATGGCCTAAGTCATATTTTCAAGTTTTTCAAATAACAGAATAAACTGAAACGAATATAGAATATATGATATTTCTTAATCATTTCACACAAAAAGGTTATGAAAATATATGACTATTGACATACAAATAACGCTGTCTGTCAATTATATTCTATATTTCAGTTTATTCAGTTTTTTGAAAAACTTGAAAATATGACTTGGGCCATTATTTTAAGAAGGTGACGACATGGTGGTGCCAGGCCTAACATTATGACCGCTGCTTTTCTATGCGGAGTGCTTGTACGCTGACCGTGATGCTGAATATCAACACTCATTTATGCATGACACACAAAAGCACATCACTACACAACTGCAGGCTGTGCGGCGGCAGCATAGTATAGCCTAAAAATACACCTATAATAACACATGGGCCTATCAGCCACATGCAGTCTCCAAACACAACTGCAGGCTGCACGGCAACAGCATATAAAAATCAACACATACACAGACTATCAGCCACAATCTCCAATCAAGAAATATATAATTGTCTTGCCGGCCTGCACGCAGAACTCCAAATGTGGCCTTTCTCTCCGGGCTGGCGCTGATAAAGTCCCTCATGAGGGCATCAGTGTCCAAAGCTGTCCAATAGATCTCCATGAACATGCATCAGAGCAAGCTGGGTCAGTCTTTTTTGCACCATAGTTGTGCGTAACCATGTCTTAAGACGGCGGAGAGCAGAAAATGTCCTCTCTGATGAAGCAGCTGAGATGGGGAGACTTAAGCAGAGTTTGATGAGGTTTTCAACTTTGTTGAAAAGAGCTTTTGTTTGTGGATGGAGTTTAGACATGGTTGTTGCGATGTCTTTTACTGTCTTGGGAGAATCACTGCAGAGGTCTCCGATCATTTTCAGCTGGATCTGCAGTCGGGCTTTGTCAAAGTGCAAGGGAAGGTGAAGGGACTCTACTATATCCACTACTTGTTCCTTGTTGGCTGCCTTAATGAGCACCTTTTCTCTGAGAGCTGCTGTTTTCATGCCATCTTGATCAAATCTCCTCTTTACTTCTGCTGTGACCAAGTCCACAGCTTCACAGAACTCTCATCTCCATGAGTGTTGTGCAACTTGTGCGTCTGCCTCTGTCTCTGCTGTGGGTCGATACCGGGCTGGGGTT
Organism: Lampris megalopsis; assembly: GCA_022114975.2. Classification (NCBI taxonomy): domain Eukaryota; kingdom Metazoa; phylum Chordata; class Actinopteri; order Lampriformes; family Lampridae; genus Lampris; species Lampris megalopsis. The sequence goes on from JAJHIY020000041.1 coordinate 785,467, forward strand.
TTGTCACCCTGTGCTCGCCTGGCGGTGTAAGTCCCGCTGTGGATACAGTGTGTTGTAGCATGTTATCCACCACGGTATCATCCCAAAGGGCCTCCATGCGCCTTCCAAGCAGTTCGGCACACTCAAGGGCGCCCAGTGCGCTGGCAACTCCTGGCCACCAACTCACACGGCTTGAATATTGCTTCACAACAGAGGAGGCCATAGTAGGTTGTAGCCTTCATTGCTTGCTTGAGCAGGCCTCCGATCTTGGCTCTGGTCTCTCCCCTCACACTTTTGTCATCCTTAAGCTGCTCCAGTGTATTGATGATTTCTCTGTAGGCACTGCACACACGTTTGATAGCTATTGTTCGTATGCACCATGTTGTTGGACATATGGCCAGTATGGTAACTATCTCATTGCAGCCAGACATGGACTCATAGAGCTCCTTGCATTTGCTGATTGATGGATTACCACAGCTATACCCTGAACAAAGTTCACTGAATCAGCGATGAGACCCACCTCAGGTACAGCCTCCTGGAGAACTAGGTCAAGTGAATGGTTGGCACAGTGGATGAAGAGGGACTCGGGGCATGTTTCTTTTAGCTGCGCCTGAACACCCGAAAACATTCCTGACATGTCAGAAGCTCCATCAAAACAATATCCATGGAGACACTCAGCTGGGATGTTCAGCCTGAAAACTACATCTTTGATGCTCTTGAGCAGGGTCTCTCCGCTGCTGCCGGGGGCATTGTAAAATCCAATGAATTCAGAGTGAATATCCAAGTTCTCATCCACATACTGCAGCATCAATGAGAACTGCTCTACTGTACTGGAGTCGGTGGTACCATCAGCTGGGAGTCCATAGTAGAGATTCCTTCTGGCACGGGATGCAATCTCACACTGACTAGCGCAGGCATACTGCTGAATGACTTCATTCTGGATTGTGTCCGAGAGCCAGTTATCTCTCCTCTCAAGCCACGGTCTCGCTCCTGGGAGGTTGTAGGTACGTTCAAGCATCAGTTCATACAAAATGCCACGGGTGCTGTCACCCCGAAAAGCCGCCCCCTTCTTTCCCAGGAGGAGCACTGACCTGAACATCGGCTGCAAAACATGCCTTGCTGTGTCTTGATTTCGGCGGGCAGGTCAGATAAAGGGGCAGTAATTGGGGTGTTCAGTAGAGCAGCGGTTTTTTGAATGGCATCACTATGAAGTTCAGACTTTTCATGCTCGTTGAATGTTTCTACGGCTTTCCGCCAGGTTGTGAAGCCTCCCTTGACAAAACTGCTGTCAGACCTTACACTCTCTTCACTGATGCCACGTTTCTCCACTGCTTCCACATATCTACAACAGACAGTGCCATCACCGTCCTCACTATAATGCAGCCCCCTCCATTTGTTGAACCCGTTTGAATTGACTGAAGGAGAAAACGCCTCTTTTCCAAACCGCCTTCCAGGAAACCTGAGGTTGGCTGGTTGGTGTGGAGTGATGGCCTGGACTGAAACCACATTAGCGCATCTAGCATTTGTCCTGCTACTGCCGCGATGTTAGCACCTGCCCCGGCTCCTGGGCCCAGGGCGCGGGGCAGGTGTGGCGGTTGCTTCGGCGGTGTTGCAGCTGCTGCTTGTAGGCCTACTCGGCTTAAGCTCCAAGTCTGCTTCCTCCGCTTGGTCCGCCAGCTCGAGGCTCAGTCTCTTTTTGTCTGTTTTGGGCTTCCCAAAAAACTCAGAAACGTGTTTTTTCGCCATTTGGACCGACGTTCAGCCACGTGACCTGACCGAGTCCCTGATGGGTGCCGTCACGAGACAGTTGTTGCTTGTTGTCATTGTGGCTTAGGCCACCTACTTTTTACAGTCAAGCCATTCATTGTTTCCAATGAATTTTATTTATTTATTGTTAAAACAATTGTATTTATTTAAAAAAAAACCCGCCCCCAAATTTGTCTTGGGCTCCACGCCAGGGGGTGCTGCAGCACCCTCAGCATGACTGTGGTTAAATGGCATATTGGTGGGGGGAAAGCTTATGGTTACCGCCAGCCATTGAGGCTTGCTCTTGGGGGGGGTCTGTGTAATTTGTCCCTCCCCAGGTAATGCCCCGCCTCCTGTGCAGCTGCTGATGGAGCCCAGGCGTTTCCAGTCCACCATCGTTTGCGCACCTGTTCCAGATCCAGTCAGCCATCCGTCCGCCTGTTTACATGCCCTCCTGTCCTTTGTTCGGGGGATGTCGTCTTGTCTTTTGTTTGGCTGGCTGTTGTTACACGTTTGTTTTTTGTGCAGCATTGTTACGGTCTATACACGGTCTAGCGTCTTGGTTTGGGTTTTTACGCACAGAATCAAGGGGCTGGGTAAGTTGCCCATGGGTGTCCTCTTCATCACGTAGCCCGTCTTTGTTATATACACCAAGTTAGGAGTGAGTGCCACCCTCTGTATTCACTAGTCTAGAATCCTATTGCACTAGTTTAGGGGGTCACTTTTTGGTTTATGATTTCTTTACTTGGGCACCACTTTTAGTTCCCTTGTTCCCTAAGACGTTCATATTATTTGTGATAAATATTTTGGCATTTTAGTCTGCATGTTGGCTTCTGTGTTGACACTCGCATTCTCGCTGCATTGTTAGGCCCTGCACGTCCCCTGGACTAAAGGCTCCTAACACCCTGTCTCAACCGATCTGGTCCCGAGTGCCTGTTCATGTGCTGTTTTGGTCAGAGCCTCTGTGTTGTCCTTCAGAGAGAGAGACACACACACACACACACACAGACACACACACATAGTGAATAGGCAGACATAGGGTTAGGTTACTGAGGCTGCGGTCTATTTGGCCACGGGAGTAGGCTTCATCCAGTTAGGAGCATCAGGTGACTGACTGGTTGCGCCTTGTGTTGGATCTCTGTCTTTGTCTCCATATCTATATTTATTTGTAGAGAACATGTTTCCCAGTAGCACTGATGAAAGTCTAGGACTGAAATATTCAAATATTTGCTGCTTTTTATAATCACTTAGCTAAATGTTCTCTCTCTTTTTTTTTACACTTGAGGGCTGTTTGTTAGCACGGACTTCTTGAATTAAAAACAATACTTTTTGCATTGACCTCTGCATGTGGACTGTTTTTTTTAGGCTTTCTGCACAGGGATATTGGTGTGTGAGTATCACTGGGCAGCACGGTGGCCGAGTGGTTGGCACTGTTGCCTCACAGCAAGCAGGTCCTGGGTCCTGGGTTCCCAAACGGTCCCAGCTCCTTTCTGTGTGGAGTTAGCATGTTCTCCCCATGGCTGCCCGGGTTGCCTCCGGGTGCTCCGGTTTCCTCCCGCCATCATGAAGACATGCATGTTAGGGTTAATACTCCTGCCTGCGCCCCTGAGCAAGGCGATGGTGAGAAGACCTGGAGCTGGTCCCCGGGTGCTGCAGCTGCCCACTGCTCCTGTACAATAGGATGGTTACGTGCAGAAGACAGAATTCGTTGTAAGAATACAATGGAAAAAAAGTAAAGTGGCTTTCTTCTTCTTTACTGCTGGGATAAACTCTCATCTCCAGTGACCCTGAATTGGATTAAACGAGTATGCGTGATAAAACAATGGAAAGCTGGATGGATGGATTAAGAATTAATGAATATATTTACACAGCTCGTGCCTTGATCCTCAGTGACTCACAACAGCAGTCCGACTCTCCCCTCCTAGCTAACCATGATGAGAAGCAATGAATACTAACAACATCAAAACCAATCTTGGATAAAGGAGCACTGTTACAAAGCGTTTCCCGAAACAGAACTCAAATAAGTAGGCTGATTATCATAAAAAGGAAAATAAGATAAGAAATAAGTTTCAATAACTGCCGACCGTGTCATTACCAACCAAGGTGGCACAGACATGAAGGCCAGGACACAAGAAGCCAGCCTGGTCTCAAGAGCCCCGACAAATGTAAGGTCGTACGTGCGTTCTCATATAAGTATATACATTTATTTTCAACTATGTCTATTATATATGTATTTATGTGTATTTGCATATGCATATATACATACACACGTGTATTCCATATTCATGTATAGTATATGTTTATCCTCAAGACAAATTGTTGTGGTCACATCTGGCTCTCCGACAGCGGTTGGAGAGGAGTTTACTCTGGCTCCGCCCGCACTGCTGGTACTGCGCCCGCAGGTTGGACTGCTGGTGAGCTTACTGGCCCTTTAAGAGATCCGGAGCCTTCCCGCTTCTCGCCATCTTGCCTCGGCCCGCCTGTCGGCTAGTGAGCTGCCGGTGGCCTCTTCCAGGGAACCGTGTCAGGGACAGACGTAGGTGGAGTATTTATGTCTTCGTTGGTGCCCGTATCGTTCACTGTAATGTACTCGGGATGTGTTTATATAGATCCGTTTCGTGTCGCTGTTGTTTCATCTGCTAGCGAGACGCTGTTAGCTATGCCATGCTGGTTAGCTTAGTTGGGCGTTAGCTATGTTCCGTCCACACCGGAGCATATGTTGCGTTATGTTTATGTGTTGTTATTGTTTATTAACAGGGATGTTGTGTTGTATTTCCATGTAGACAACCACATTCTTCGAATGAATATCCTCCAACTGAAGCTCCGCTCCGTGACTCTCTAACCAGAGTCACACCGCCGTGGTGTTTGCCAGCTCTGCTCAGAGCATCGGTACAGGCCCTGGACCGCTGGTATAATATACATTTATTTTCAGGTATGTATATTATACATGTGTATTTTCATATCATAAACATATACACGTGTATTTCATATTCATGTATTGTATAGTCTCATCACAAATTCTTGTAGTCACACCTGGCTCCACGACACCGCTTGCCATGCGTCATGCTCATGTGACAGCTCTTCGGCAATCAGTGTATTTTGGGAACCGAAAATATGTTTTGTCTAAACGTCTCGAGCAGTTTTTTCCCCCCTTGGCATATGTATGACCCTCAAGAACCATCAAAACTCACAACAAGAACCATGTTCTTGAAGTCCAACATCCACTTAGGGCTCATATTTGGTTCACAATCATCACTAAGGTCAGCGTGGCACACACGCTGAGACAAAAGGCCACTGACACTGAGATCCGGATCTGGAGAAAAGTGTGTGGATATAGATGGACCACACAGTTCACAAGCCCCTTTCCAACATCACATAACGGGCCCTGACCTGGAACTGCTAGATGAAAAGGAAGAACGTAGAAAGACCAACTGAGACAAACAATGGAGACGGAGGTGAAGAGCGAGATGGGGTCGACTGATTAAGGAAGAGACTGCCCAGAACAAGATAACATGGGGAGACGCTGTCCATGGAGCAATACTGAGAGGAGGGGTGAGTGCGTATGTGTATGTATATATATATAATATATATATAATCAACACGGATACAGGAAATTTTTGTTAATGCATAGCAGTACAGGCCTGTTTCGTGCATCTCGCACTAATCGGCTGCTAATGTTTTTTTTTATTCCACAACGAATCATAGTTACGTTGGCCAGCGTCACGCCCCTAATTTCAGTTGGACAGCGACCAATCAGATGGGGAAACATCCACACTATATATATATATATATATATATATATATATACAGTGTTTTTTTTCCTGAAACCGTCAATGGTGTTATAAGTGCTCAACTAATGAGGAGAGGAATATCAACACAGATACAGGAAAAAAAGTTTTAATGCATTGCAGTACAGGCCTGTTTCATGCGTCGCACACTCATCAGTTGCTAATATATAATATATATATATATATATATTCATCTGGTCCTTTTTGCCTTTTTTTGCCCTACATTATGTAAATACTACACAACAGTCATTTAGCTGATGCTTTTATCCAAAGCAACTTACAATAAGTGCATTTAACATAGGAAATCAGGAGAACTACTAGTCATCAGAGGTCATAAGCGCATCTAAGAGCAAAACCAGTGCTAAAGTAAAAGCGCAAGAAAGAGTTTTTTTTTTAAATGAGTGAATACAATAAGTGCTAAGAGCAAGTAACAGGGTAGTAGTTCCTGAAGAGGTGAGTTTTCAACCTGCGCTGAAAGATGGGCAGCAACTCCGCTGTCCTGACATCAGTGGGGAGTCATTCCACCACTGTGGGGCCAGGACAGAACAGAGCCGGGACCGGGTCGATCGGCAGCAGGGGCCTCTGAGCGACGGGGCAACCAGGCGTCCCGAGGCAGCAGAGCTAAGTGGTCGGGCGGGGCTGTGGGGCTTGACCATGGCCTGGAGATAGGAAGGAGCTGTTCCTTTCACTGCCCTGTAGGCTAGCACCAGAGTCTTAAACTGGATTCGAGCAGCTACTGGGAGCCAGTGTAGGGACATGAGAAGGGGAGTTGTGTGGGAGAACTTAGGGTGGGTGAACACCAGACGAGCTGCAGCTTTCTGAACAAGCTCCAGAGGTCTGATGGCCGACGCCGGGGCGCCAGCAAGGAGGGAGTTGCCGTAGTCCAGCCGGGAGATGACCAGAGCCTGGATGAGCACCTGTGCCGTCTCATCGGTGAGGAATGGGTGAATCCTTCTGATGTTACAGAGGAGAAATCTGCAGGAGTGAGCAACCGATGTAACCTGTGCAGCAAACGACAGTTGGTCATCCAGGATCACACCCAGATTCCTCACAGTCCGAATTGGCGTCACCACGGTGTTGTCAATGGTGATAGCCAGGTCTCGGTGCGGGCAACCTTTCCCTGGGAGGAACATCAGCTCTGTCTTGTCCAGATGGAGCTTCAGGTGGTGTGTCGCCATCCACTCCGAGATGTCAGTCAAGCACGCAGCAATGCGTGTCTCTACTTGTGTGTCAGAGGGAGGGAAAGACAAGATCAGCTGGGTGTCATCAGCATAACAATGGTAAGAGAAGTCATGCGAGCGAATAACAGAACCCGAGGATGTCATGTACAGGGAGAAAAGGAGAGGACCCAGAACCGAACCCTGTGAAACGCCTATAGTCAGTCTGCGAGGCTCCAACACAGATCCCTTCCATGTCACCTGGTAGGAGCAACCTGGCAGGTAGGATGCAAACATTGAGAGTGCAGAGCCTGTGACACCCAGCCCCTCGAGGGTAGAGAGGAGGATCTGGTGGTTCACTGTGTCGAACGCAGCTGACAGGTCCAGGAGTATCAGGACAGAGGAGAGAGAGTTTGCTCTCGCAGAGCGCAGCGATTCTGTCACTGCAAGGAGGGCCATCTCTGCCGAGTGACCCACCTTGAATCCAGACTGGTTGGGGTCCAGGAGGTTGTTCTGGTGGAGGTACAAAGACAGTTGGTTAAAGACAGCACGTTCAAAAGTTTTGGATAGAAAGGGTAGAAGGGAAACCGGTCTGTGCAAGCAGCACTAACCGGGTGGTGAAAAAAGGAGGATCTGATGTCGTTTACCTTTTTGTCAAAGAAGTTAGCGAAGTCATCAGGGAGAAGAGAGGAAGTAGGAGGAGGAGGTGGGGGTTGAAGTAGTCTAGAGAAGGTTTCAAAGAGTTTCTTAGGATTAGAGGCAGAGGATAGGATTTTAGAGCGATAGATTGCAGCCTTAGCAGCAGAAAGGGAGGAGGAGAAAGTGGAAAGAAGAGATTTGAAGTTGAGAAGGTCCTCTGGGAGTTTGCCTTTTCTCCATTTGCGCTCTGCCACTCTCAGGCTCCGTCTGTCAGTACGTACTGAGTCGGTCAGCCAAGGGGCAGGTGGAGTTGGGCATGCAGGCCTGGAGGTGAGGGGACAGAGATTGCCCAGAGAAGAGGAGAGGGTAGAGAGAAGAAGATCGATAGCAGTGTCGGGGGGTAGGAAAAGGAAAGATTCAGTTGTAGGGAGGATAGAGGTAACAGAGAAAGAAAGATCAGTGGTGGAGAGAGAGTGGAGGTGTCTACGGGTGGAAACCATGTGGGTAGGGGGAGGGCCTAAAGGGGGAAAAGAGAGGGAGAGAGAGTAGGACATGAAATAGTGGTCAAAGAGCTGGAGGGGAGTAACAGAGAGATTGGAAATAGGACCGTGTCTAGTAAAGATAAGGTCCAGCTGGTTGCCAGCCTTGTGGGTAGGAGGAGAGGGTGAGAGGTGGAGGTCAAAAGAGGAAAGGAAAGAGAGAAGAGGATCTAGCTTGTCAGTGTGGATGTTGAAGTCACCAAGAAGGATAAGTGCAGAGTCATCAACAGGGAAGTGTGAGACAAGTGTGTCAAGCTCCTTCAGAAACTCACCAAGGGTGCCTGGTGGGTGGTACACAACCACGATGGTGAGTTTGGCTGGATAAGAGACAGTAACAGCATGAAATTCAAAAGAGGGTGGAGAAAATTATGGAATGGAAACAAGAGAGTATTTCCATTTCAGGGAGATTAGCAGGCCAGTACCAGCACCCTGCCTCCCAGCTCTGGGAATGTGAGAAAAAGAGTACACATCAGACAGAGCAGCGGATGTGGTAGTGTTTTCTGGCATGATCCAGGTCTCAGTTAGTGCAAGAAAGTTGAGGGAGAGCAAGGATGCGTAGCCTGAGATAAACTCAGCTTTCAGCACCACAGACTGGCAATTCCAGAGCCCTCCCGTCACCACTTGTTCAACGTGAGTGGAGAGAGTGGGATAGATGAGATTGGTAGGGTCACAGCGCCTAGGAGTGACCCAACGTCTATGCCAGCCCCGGGGGGAGGGAAGGACAGGAATGCGAAAGAAACACATAGTCTATATATACTAGGTACACAAGATACAGATGACTGACCGGATCTAAAAAGAGCAGTCCTCGCTTGATGAAAACTAGGCTTGGCGAAGTCTTGGCTTGAAAAAGTCATGCTTGCCTTTGTTCACTCTAGCCTTCCTTCAACCTAGACCTGTTTGCCCTTGGCTTGTTTGCCTAGCAGCAGTGATTTAAAGAACACTGATGGCTAATTGTCTGCCATGAGTGCAGGCCACACACCCTGGCCACTTAACACCCAATTGGCCAAAGAGGTAAACTGAAAATAGGCCTATTGCCGAGAAACTGGTCACTTATGTAAAACTCTATCAAACCTCACACAATACTATTAAAACTGCAAACGGCAAGTTACCAAGTAATATATTTATAAGCTAGAAGGATAACTAAGTCAAAACAGCTAGGCAACAAGAAATATTTAAGGACACACTAGGTGACAGACAGCTACAGCTAGAATAAGATCCCACTAGGAACCAGCAGCAGATGTATAAAGAAAAGGACTACTACTCAAGCAGCTGGAATAAGACTAATAGCAACTTGTTAAGCAAGAAAGATGATACTTACTCTTTTCTAGATGAACCAGCAATTCAGAATTAAATGGTGTCGTCAACAAGAAGAATTCACATTTTTTGAAGTTACTTTTAATGTGGGGAAAAACAGATTAGCAGAGCAGCTAGTGTCTAGTGGGGAATTTGACATTAGAACGACCGGAATTTCACTCCTACCTAAAACAACCATGGGCGGTCCCGTCGGTTTTTTAAACCCAATGTTCTGTCGAGATAAATACCCAGTTGAGATATTAATGCATTACATATGTTAGTATGTCTGTTAGGAATCAACTGACACATTTTAACAACTTTAATAACATTTTTAAACAATTTAAACTTGAGAGAGACATGGTCGAACTTGAATAGCAAAATTGAAAAAGTGAAAATATTACCTGAAAAACAAAATGGAAAACACATATTGCTAATCTAACAAACGCAACAAGACCTATAAAACGTGAAATGTAAAAAAAGAACTGCAAATAAATATTGAAACAGTCCCAAGACAACAAGCAGTTCCGACAGTTCTCCTGGCTGGCATTCGTTCCCCTGGACAGTGATTTTATTTTATTTTTTAGTATAGATGTGTGTGTTATTTTGGACATACAGTGCATCCGGAAAGTATTCACACCCCTTCACTTTCCCCACATTTTGTTATGTTACAGCCTTATTCCAAAATGGATTAAATTCCATTTTTTTCTCATCAATCTACACACAATACCCCATAATGACAAAGGGAAAAAGGTTTTGTAGAAATTTTTGCAAATTTATTAAAAATAAAAAACTGAAATATTGCATGTACATAAGTATTCACACCCTTTGCTATGACACTCAAAATTGAGCTCAGGTTCATCCTGTTTCCACTGATCATCCTTGAGATGTTTCTATATCTTGATTGGAGTCCACCTGTAGTAAATTCAATTGATTGGGCATGATTTGGAAAGGCACACACCCGTCTATATAAGGTCCCACTGTTGACAGTGCATGTCAGAGCAGAAACCAAGCCATGACGTCAAAGGAATTGTCTGTGGACCTCCGAGACAGGATTGTATCAAGGCACAGATCTGGGGAAGGGTACAAAAAAAATTTCTACAGCTTTGAAGGTCCCGAAGAGCACAGTGGTCTCCATCATTCGTAAATGGAAGAAGTTTGGATCCACCAGGACTCTTCCTAGAGCTGGCTGCCCAGCCAAACTGAGCAATCGGGGGAGAAGGGCCTTGGTCAGGGAGGTGACCAAGAACCCGATGGTCACTCTGACAGAGCTCCAGCGTTCCTCTGTGGAGATGGGAGAACCTTCCAGAAGGACAACCATCTCTGCAGCACTCCACCAATCAGGCCTTTATGGTAGAGCGGCCAGACGGAAGCCTCTGCTCAGTAAAAGGCACATGACAGCCCGCTTGGAGTTTGCCAGAAAGCACCTAAAGGACTCTCAGACCATGAGAAACAAGATTCTCTGGTCTGATGAAACCAAGATTGAACTCTTTGGCCTGAATGCCAAACGTCACGTCTGGAGGAAACCAGGCACCTCTCATCACCTTGCTAATACCATCCCTACAGTGAAGCATGGTGGTGGCAGCATCACGCTGTGGGGATGTTCTTCAGCGGCAGGAACTGGGAGACTAGTCAGGATCGAGGGAAAGATGAATGGAGCAAAGTACAGAGAGATCCTTGATGAAAACCTGCTCCAGAGCGCTCAGGACCTTTCAACACGACAACGACCCTAAGCACACAGCCAAGACAACGAAGGAGTGGCTTCGGGACAAGTCTGTGAATGTCCTTGGGTGGCCCAGCCAGAGCCCAGACTTGAACCCCATTGAACATCTCTGGAAAGACCTGAAAATAGCTGTGCAGCGACGCTCCCCATCTAACCTTACAGAGCTCGAGAGGATCTGCAGAGAAGAATGGGAGAAATACCCCAAATATAGGTGTGCCAAGCTTGTAGCTTCATACCCAAGAAGACTTGAGGCTGTAATCGCTGCCAAGGGTGCCTCAACCAAGTACTGAGTAAAGGGTGTGAATACTTATGTACATGCAATATTTGAGTTTTTTATTTTTAATAAATTTGCAAAAATTTCTACAAAACCTTTTTCACTTTGTCATTATGGGGTATTGTGTGTAGATTGATGAGAAAAAAAAGGAATTTAATCCATTTTGGAATAAGGCTGTAACATAACAAAATGTGGGGAAAGTGAAGGGGTGTGAATACTTTCCGGATGCACTGTATACATTATCTATATTGATATATATATAAACAGGTCAATAAAAATCAAAACAATCAACCAAAATGTCCATGCAAAAGTATTTCTAGGGAAATCAGATCTGTGTTGTATATTAGTTCTGTCTGAAATTAGAGGCGACTATATATTTAGCTGGAAGTGAGGCACTGAATATATTATGTCTTCATTTAGAGATTTCCTTTCAGAGTTTTTTATTTTGATAACCAGATTAATTTAAATTTAGAAAGATGATTTCCTCTTATTTATTGGCACAAATAAAGTGTTGGTGCTACTAACCTGATCTTAGGTTCTTAACTCATCTTGTAGTACCGAAAGCCCACCAAACAAAATGATTATAAACAACTTTGTCTGTTGTGGTTCTGTCTCCACGAGTCACCCATTAGACAGGAACACACCGACAATGTTCGAAAGCAAATGTCAGTCAAAACTCAATGCAAATTAAATGCATTAATGTAATGCAAATGAGGAGAGGTACTGAGTCTCGACAATCAGTGATCAGGTATCCTGTGCCTCGCTCGGGGACTCAATTGCCTTTCTGGCGGCGTAACGCTGAGTGCTAATGGGACGTGCGTATCTCATCTCTGTAGCTAAATGCATTCATTTGAAACCTGATTGGACTGAAAGGCCTTGTGTTTTTGAAACTGACTGGATATATGTAGGTGAAGGCTGATGGCAGGACATTCAATGGATCGGCAACAGAGATAGTTTTTTTTTTTTATTGCCTCAATATTTTTAAACGGGAAGTGTGTCGCCTATCGAAAAACCCTGAACTGAGCCAACATGGTTGTTGTGGGTTTGCTTGAAAGGAGAGTGAGTAAGAAAGAATAGAAAATCCGTCAGTCAATTTATCAGTCTATCTATCTGTCTATCTATCTATCTATCTATCTATCTATCTGAGTGCTCTTACCATCAATTTGCATGAATACAATATGAAGAAACCCAGCTTGACCTTTGTGGACGGTAAAATAACATTCCAGTAGAGACCCAACTACTGAATGGACTCAGAATAGGATGATAGCTACATCCCCGTCCTTCCCTGTCCATCCCCACTCAGCCACAAGATGTATTCTGATTTGGTTATATAGGTCGGCGATTACCGGTACGTCACATCGATAACAACCCTGTCTCCATCTTGCATTACTTTATGAAGTATCGCAATAGGAAAGCTGAATAGAATCAGGAATCCGGAACATTTATTTGTCATTTCATTCCATGCACCTGCACACATGAATGAAACGAAATATCGTTCCCCCAGAGCCCACAGCAGTGCAACACAAAGACAAAAACACATATCCAAACTACAAAAAAGTACAACACACATATCCAATAAATAAATAAAAATGAACTGTCCAAGAGCCAGGATGACGCCAGGATGACTGTTGGAACTGCCGGTCTGCATGGACTAGCAGTTAGCTTAGCCTGCCCCACTTCCGCATTTTATCACACCGCCCTTGGTGTTTCCTTTTCGGGCGCAGCTCCAGGCAGCGCCGTGGCGCACCGGGCAGCAGACCAAGCTACCCCAGCTGATCCAGCACCAGCTCTCCCAGCCATCAACGAAGACAGAAACATAGACGTGGACAAACACACTGCATGGACGGTACTGGGTGAGGCTGCAGCACTTCCCACACCAGTACTGGGCTTGAATATTTTTTTTCCTAGGATGAATCCGGAAAGTTCCCGCCCTCAGGCGCTAGGATTGGCCAGATCTGCCTGTCAGGCAAGGCCGATGCGAACGTGCAACAACCCTACCCCTACGTGGCTAATGGCTAACAGTTAGCTAGCAAACGTGGCTAGGGTTAGGATTGGCCAATCCTATCGTTTGAGGGCGGGAACTTTCCGGATTCATCCTAGGAAAAAAATATTCGCATCCGGGACGACCCCCAAGGTTAGACTACCCCGGCGCTTGAACCCAGGACCTTCTTGCTGTGAGGCGACCGCGCCAACCACTGCGCCACCGTGCCGCCCTAAAACGAACTCATGTTGCACAAAATAAAATGCCAGTTAGGTAAGTTTCCATTAGATCTGTTTAAGCGAGTAAAACCCTGAACGTGGTTTTTTGTATCCTGGCCATGCGTCCATACAACAGCCACCGGAAAGATGGACCAGATAAGATGAAGGAACAGATGATCATGTGATTAAATTCTATTCTCATTTCATTTTTCATTCAGCAAACTAATTTAGTGCCTTACCTCCCTATCTGCAAAAGCAAAGTGTACAAACGTTTTTGTGATATTGGGAACATTTTAACAGATCTTACCATTTCTTGCCCCGTTTCTGGTGTGGGAAGATGGCGGCACGAATTCACGTGTGCAGCGCCCTCGCGCAGTTCCTGATTCTATTCAGTATTTCTTTCCTAAGATGAATCCGGAAAGTTCCCGCGCTCAGGCGCTAGGATTGGCCAAATCTGCCTGTCGGTCAACTTTCCGGATTCATCCTAGGAAAAAAATATTCGCGTCCCGGGTCGTCCTCTGTGTGGAGTTTGCATGGTCTCCCCGTGTCTGTGTGGGTTTCCTCCGGGGGCTCCGGTTTCCTCCCACAGTCCAAAGACCTGTAGATCAGGTGACTCAAACTCATGTAGGTCAGGTGGATCCGCCTTACTAAATTGTCCCTAGGTGTGTGTGTGTGTGTGTGTGAGTGATGGCCTGGCGGCCTGTCCAGGGTGTCTCCCCGCCTGCCGCTCAATGACTGCTGGGATAGGCTCCAGCAACCCTGAGAGCAGGATAAGCGGTTTGGATCACGGATGGATGGATGGATGAATGGATGGATGGATGAATGGCTGGAGTTTGCTTTAAATATGCTTGATTGAATTGAATGGGACCATAGCTATTGACACTATACGATGGACTCACTTGTCATTAATTTAGTTTTAAAACTGTCTTTTCATCTTGTTTTGTACTTCATACTTGATGTATGTAAAGCCGCTTGAATTGCCTTTGTGTTAGAAACCTGTCCTACAGACCAGCCCGCCTCGTCCTGTCCGTCTTCTCCTCTTCCATCTATCACTCCAGCCATCCATTTAACAATGTGCTATCAAAAGTGCCAGACTATTACTGTTGCTCCAGGTCCATCAGTGTCCCCACAGGTCTCACTTCCTGTGTTGTGTGTGTGTGTGTGTGTGTGTGTGTGTGTGTGTGTGTGCGTGTGTGTGTGTACCTGCTGTTGATTTATTAAGAGCAGCTCTATCCTATTGTAGCCTAGGGGGAAGTGGAGTCATCAGACCAGAAAAATCACACCCTCATCTCTCTCTCTCTCTCTCTCTCTCTCTCTCTCTCTCTCTCACTCACTCTCTCTCTCTCTCTCTCTCTCTCTCTCTCTCTCTCTCTCTCTCTCTCTCTCTCACTCTCTCTCTCTCTCTCTCTCTCTCTCTCTCTCTCTCTCACTCACTCACTCACTCACTCACTCACTCACTCACTCACTCACTCACTCACTCACTCACTCACTCACTCTCTCTCTCTCTCTCTCTCTCTCTCTCTCACTCACTCTCTCTCTCTCTCTCTCTCTCTCTCTCTCTCTCTCTCTCTCTCTCTCACTCACTCACTCACTCACTCACTCACTCTCTCTCTCTCTCTCTCTCTCTCTCTCTCTCTCTCTCTCTCTCTCTCTCTCTCTCTCTCTCACACACACACACAGGGTAGCCACTCTGGGGAGCAAGTGATGTGGTTTATTGTGACATGGTTTCCACCAGCGCCCTCTGTCTGACAAACGCCACACCGAATGGATAGATGAAAGATGAATGGATGGATCGTGTTATGATCAGTAGAGGCGGACCCAATCGCAGACGCATACAGTGAAATTAATATAAAAAGGATTTATTGGGGAGTATCCGGGTAGCATACCAGTCTATTCCGTTGCCTGCCAACACGGGGATCGGCAGTTCGAATCCCTGTGTTACCTCCAGCTTGGTCGGGATTCTCTACAGACACCACAACTGGCCGTGTCTGCGGGTGGGAAGCCGAATGTGGGTGTGTATCCTGGTCGCTGCACTAGCGCATCCTCTGGTCGGTCGGGGCGCCTGTTCGGGAGGGGGAACTGGGGGAATAGTATGATCCTCCCACGCTCTACGTCCCGCTGGTGAAAGCGGCTGCCGACTCCACATGTATGGGGGGAGACATGTGGTAGTCTCCAACCCTCCCCGGATCGGCAGAGGGGGTGGAGCAGCGACCAGGGCCGGCTCGCAAGAGTGGGGTAATGGCCCCAAAAAATTGTTTATTGTAGGAATGGTTTATTGTAGGAATATAGAGGAATGACAATGGCAGGATAGGGAGAAAGTAGAGCGGCGATGGCGGATGGTAGAGCTGGACTGAGCAGGACAGGTGGATGAGGAAGTGAGCGTGGCTGGCAGAGGATAAGCGAGCAGGTGAGGCAGGCAGGGGGACCGGAGAGTAGTGATTCCTGAAGCACAAGGACACAAGGTAAATACAGGTAACGCAAACAGGATGATGAATAACTGAATCTATACAATTAATTGCAGAGTGGCCGAGAACGAGAGATCCCCACAGTGGTTAAAAAAATGATCTGGCGATGATTAACCAGAGCAGATATACTGTTGAGTTAAGTTGGTGGAAGGCAGGTGTGCAGGCTAGGTAGATGATGTGAATGAGCCACACATCACATCACCCTGTGCCAAATTCACAGGGTGATGTGATGCATCTAGTGCAGTAGTGCAGTAGTTAGAGGGAAGATGCATGCTTGTTTCCCACCTGCTTTTCTCACCTCTTGCTTACAGCTTGCTGCCGCTGGCTAACCCTTGTGGTGAACAAGGAAGCAACCCAGTGCGTAAGCCTTCCCCCGCCAGTACATAGCCTCTCCTACACCAAGACCTCTGTCAGGCCCCTTTGTAGCCACACACGGTAACTGGGCACCTCGTGGCCTCAGGCTAACTTGGTAAGAATTCTCTGGAGCTGCAGTGGTCCCCAGAGGCTGTTCACGGCCAACCACTTCCCTGCTGCCTTGTGGGAAGTCTATTGAGACAACGGCTGGGGGAGCACACCTTGAGAGAAAAGCAACGTGTTTGGCAGAACACATTAGGCAGTTCTTCGACAATCTGGAGTTTCCAGCAGCCTTCTGCAGTCATAATGTGTGACTGGTCATCATGGGTATAAGCCCTTGCCACCAGGACCAACCTGTCATGGCAAAGACAGTGCTACTGAGGACTGCGCACCCCCTGTGGCACTGTAAAAACCTCCTTGCGTAGGTCTCCATAGTGTACAATATCTGACCTTACATTCAGTTGAAGTCTGGTGGCATTGGGGTGTCTGGCAATGGGAGCAGGGAAGAATGACCTGGGAGCTCCAAGTCAGAGCCCTACACATCAGCAGCACAGGGTATATGGTCGTTAGATGCTGGGATTGAGTGGCAGCTGCTGTGGGCAACCCCCCCCCCCCCGTGTGACTGAGCAGCTCTATGTAGGAACCACCCTGCTCACCCCAATTGGGAAGGAGCCTAGAAAAGGTGGCCTAAAATTCAACCAACTACCTCCCGGATAGGTTACCGCTCCTACCAGGAATTCCATCCTACGGTAAAAACAAGAAAATGATCCCATTCAAATTGGCAGCATGGGATGTTAGGATTCTCCTTGATAATGATGGCAACAGATCACATCGAAGGACCGCACTGACTGCTGAGGAACTAAGACGCTACAGCGTGGACATTGCTGCTCTCAGTGAAACCAAGCCCCCGGGGGAAGGCTCCCTGAGAGAGGAAGGAGGAGGGTACACCTTTTTCTGAAGAGGCCATGCCCTAGCGGATAACATCAGTATGGTGTACTGGCTATCGAGAACAGCATTCTACCCAGCCTCACTGAAACACTCACTGGACTAAGTGAGAGGCTAATGACCCTCCATATCCCCCTAGCAAAGGCACACTATGCCACTCTGTTAAGTGTATATGCGCCAGCACTACCATCTGACAATAGTGTGAAGGACACCTTCTACCAGCAACTAGATGAGGCCCTTCATCGTATCCCAAAAAAGGAAAAGTTCCTTCTTCTGGGAGTCTTTAATGCTAGAGTAGGAAAGAGCAATGGTATGTAGAGTGGAGTACTGAGTAGGCATGGGGTTGGTCAGGTTATTGCAAACGGTCTCAGGCTGCTAACACTCTGTGCAGTGCATGACCTCACCATTACGAACACACTGTTTCAGCAGAGGACCAAAATACAAAACATCCTGGATGCACCCACGATCTAAACACCGGCACCTGAATATCATAACACGACTTATTGACACTAGTGATGTCTTGCTGACCTGGGCCATGAGAGGTGTAGAATGCCTGATCATGACCAAACTCCACATCAAAGTGCACCCCCCACAGCGTCTCAGGAAACCTATAAAAAGCCACTGAACTATGCTAAATTGAAGTCAGCCCAGTATGGAATGAGTTCCGTCGCTCTGTAGGCACGATGGCACTAGAGTTTGAGGCCATTCTGAGTTCTGACAATTGTATGGATCAGAAATTGTCCTTCCTAATCTCATTTCTACATCAAGCTGCAGTCAACTCTATAGGACACAGAGCCAAAAAACATCAGGACTGTTTCGACGAGAACTCTGACTCCATCAAATCCCTGCTGGAAATCATGCATAGGGCACAGAGGGCTACTCTCAACTGCCCTGCATCCGCAATCCTTCGGCAGCAGTAGCAAACAGCATGTAAGGAGGTAAAACACTTTGCAAAATACATGGTGGATGAACAAAGCTCACGAGATACAATCATATACTGAGAGAAATGATGTGCACAACTTCTACATCTCTATAAAGACTATTATGGCCCTAGGAACTGCTCTATCACAGCCTTAACATCAATGGACAGACTGACAACCCTGAAAGACCAAAAGCGGATCCTGGCAAGGTGGGCTGAACATTTTGAAGCCCTACTTAACCAGCACTCACCAACTGACCAATCCATCCTGGAAGACCTGCCGATTCATCCGCCCATCCCAGGCCTTGACCACTCGCCAACTTTTCAAAAAGTATTTGCAGCCATCAACTCCGTCAAGATCAAGTCCCCTGGCAATAATGGTATCTCAGCAGTACTCATAAAACAAGGAAGATACTTGTGCACCAGGAGGATACTTGTGCACCAGAATGATCTATCAGTACCTCATGTACGTCTAGGACCAGGAGAGTGTCCTCAACAATGGAGGGATGCTAAAGTAGTCACCCTGTAAAAAAAATGGGGGTGACAAGTCCATCTGCTGCAACAGTTGCAACACATCCCTGCTAGCTGATGCAGGCAAGGTCCTAGCAAAAGTCATGCTATGTAGGATGGTGAAGCACTTGACAGAACATCTGCTGCCAGAGTCACAGTACGGTTTCAGGGTGAACAGGAGTACTGTGGATATGATTTTCACAGTAAGACAGCTACAAGAAAAGTGCCACGAACAACATCGAGACCTTTTCATGGCTTTTCTCGACCTCTCCAAAGCTTTTGACACTGTGCCCCAAGAGCTACTTTGGAAAATCCTGAGAAAGTTTGGCGGTGCGAGCAAATTTGTGCACATTCTGTCACAGTTCCATGATGAGATGCTGGCACTGGTGGCCATGGGAGGACAGGAATCGGAGCCTGTTAATGCACTGGAGTGAGGCAGGGGTGTTTGCTGGCACCAGTACTCTTCAAAATTTTCCTCCTATGTGTCACAAAGCTTTTTCATAAAGATCTGGAAG
Source organism: Lampris megalopsis (assembly GCA_022114975.2). Classification (NCBI taxonomy): domain Eukaryota; kingdom Metazoa; phylum Chordata; class Actinopteri; order Lampriformes; family Lampridae; genus Lampris; species Lampris megalopsis. Next base: position 804,509 of record JAJHIY020000041.1, read on the forward strand.
AAAGTAGTTGGATCACAATAGACTTTAGACTAGATGGAAACCTTTTCAGCATTCGAAAGTTACAGGCAACCACTAAGTTGTCAGCAGTGCAGGTCCTTGAGCTGCAGCATGCTGAAGATTGCGCTCTTGTAGCTCACACACTAGAAGACCTGCGAACCATCCTTGCCACAGTTGTGAATGCCTACAGCAGGCTGGGTCTATCAGTCAACACCACCAAGACTGAGGTGTTATGCCAATGGAAGTCCAGCCTCCCACCTATTATGCCTGTCTTCACTATAGAACATCAACCACTCTCAGTTGTTCCATCTTTCAAATACCTGGGCAGCATCCTTTCTGAGGGCCGCAACACTGATCACAAAATTCACAATAAAATCAAACAAGCCTCTGTAGCCTTCGGCAAACTGACATAAAGTCTTCCAAAACAAACACCTCCACCTGCACACCAAAATTGTAATTTACAAAGCCGTCTGCATCACAACTCTCCTATACAGCTGTGGATCCTAGGTTACATACAGCTGCACCAAAGGTTGCTGGAACGGTTCCGCATAAGGTGTCTGCAGCAAATCATGGGGATCACATGGCGTTCCTCATGCCGAGATTCTTGCTAGGACAAACTGCAAGAGCATAGAAGCCATAGTCACTGAACACCAACTGCACTGGCTTGGGCATGTCATCAGGATACCTCAAGCATGCCTGCCATGTCAGTCCTGTATGGACAACTTTATCTGGGCCGCCGGTCCGCAGAAGAAGCGATACAAAGACCAGCCAAAAACATCGCTGAAGAAGTGTTGTATCAACCCCTTGAGACTGGAGTAAGCTGTCATCAACCGTTCCAACTGGCAGATCTGCTGAAGAGGTATAGAACAGCTGGGAACGGAGAGGAATGTGAAAAAACAACAGAGAATACTAAGGAGACACAAAACCATGCCTGCCCTCACTAACTCACACTTCATACGCCCAACGTGCAATAAAACTTGTGGATCAGGAATTGGACTCTACAGTCATAATGTGTCGGCCCTGTGATGGACTGGCAGCCTGTCCTGGGTGTCTCTCCACCTGCCACCCAATGACTGCTGGGATAGGCTCCAGCATCCCGCAACCCGAATCCGGATAAGTGGCTTGGATAATGAATGAATGAATGCATGAATGAGTCATCAAACAGCACACCGTCAGCGAGGAGGGATGTCATCATCGGACTCGGTGTATTACCAACAAGCAAACCAGAAGGGAGCCAGAGAGTGCCACGGAAGGAAGCCCCCCCCCCACCACCACCACCACCACCACCACACACACACACACACACAGAGCGAGAGAGACAGGCAGGGGAAAGGAAACACATAGAAACAAGGTAGACAACCGGAGACACGGTCGGGGCCGTGACAGATAGATGGCTAAAATAACACATGTGAGTGTGCGTACCTGTTGAATACATCCACAGGCAGAGCTGAGCAATGCATGCATAGGTTACACACACACACACACACACACATACACACACACTTAAAATCTATATCTATCTATCTATCGTGACAAACATGCTTCATAACCCCCCCCCCCCCCCACACACACACACACACACACATGCATACAAATACACAACACTAACACACTGTGTGGAGGTGTGAGATTGTGTATCTAAAAAGTATTTCTGGAAGAGCAGTGCATGGTAAGAAGGCTTCCTCCTCTCCAGAGAAAATACATTCTCCACACTTGGGCATGGATTAAAAGCAACGACATCTCCACATCCTGTCTGTCAGTCTGTCTCCCTGTTCACCTGTCTGTCTGATTCTATCTACGGGTTTCTGTGAGGTCTATTTGTGCATGTGTTGTCGTGTGTCTGTCTGCACGTCTACATGTCTGGCTGTATGTCTCTCTATGCCTCTACCTGTCTGTCTATTGTCCACCTGTCTGCTGCTCCTTTCAAGCTGTTCGTGACAATTGTGTGAAATCTTGTGTTCTGATTGGCAGGGGCGTGTGGGCAAAGGTGGGGGGGGGTATTGCCTTACACTTAAACATGGTTGATGGTGTCCGGGTGGCATAGCGGTCTATTCCGTTGCCTACGGGGATCACCGGTTCGAATCCCTGTGTTACCTCCGGCTTGGTCGGGCGTCCCTACATACACTCTTTAGTCCATGGGCCAGACCGGATATTGGTACCATCTGGGTGGGCAAATTCTAGTTGTGACTTTGTTCTGCCTATGCAGCCCTAGTGTATGTGTTGATGTGCTAGACCTCTCAGACTGGGAGCTTTTCAGTGGCTTCACCTCAGGAAGTAAACCTGCCCCAAAGTCAACTGCCCTAGTGTATGTGTTGATGTGATAGACCTCTCAGGCTGGGAGCTTTTCAGTGGCTTCACCTCAGGAAGGTTTACTTCCTGAGGTGTGGTCTTCCTGAGGAGAGGTCTAGCACATCAACACTTACACTAGGGCTGCATAGGCAGAACAAAGTCACAACTAGAATCTGCCCACCCAGATCGTACCCGTATGTCATATTTTGGGTCTTGGCCCATGGACTAGTTGGCCGTGCCTGCGGGTGGGGAGCCAGATGTGGGTATGTGTCCTGGTTGCTGCACTAGCGCCTCCTCTGGTCGGTCGGTCGGTCGGGGCGCCTGTTAGGGGGGAGGGGAACTGGGGGGAATAGCGTAATCCTCCCACGTGCTATGTCCCCCTGGTGAAACTCCTCCCTGTCAGGTGAAAATGAGCAGCTGGTGACTCCACATGTATGGGAGGAGGCATGTGGCAGTCTGCAGCCCTCCCCGGGTCAGCAAAGGGGTGGAGCAGAGACCGGGACGCCTCGGAAGAGTGGGGAGAAAAAGGGGGGAAATAAAAAAAAAGCAAAAACACGGTTGATAAGCACACACATTTCCTCCACTACTATACCCCTTTCAGTTCTAATTCCATCACAACACACACACACACACACACACACACACACACACACACACACACACACACACACACATACAGAAACACACACACACACACACACATACAGAAACACACACACACACATGCACATACACTAATTGAACATTTAATTCCCCCCCTTTTTTTTCTCCCCAGTTGTACCCATACAATTACCCCACTCTTCCGAGCAATTACCCCACTCTTCCGAGCAATTACCCCCCTCTTCCGAGCAATTACCCCCCTCTTCCGAGCAATTACCCCACTCTTCCGAGCAATTACCCCACTCTTCTGAGCCGTCCTGGTCTCTGCTCCACCCCTCTGCTTATCCAGGAGGGTTGCAGACTACCACATGTCTCCTCCCATACATGTGGAGTCACCAGCCGCTTCTTTTCACCTGACAGTGAGGAGTTTCACCAGGGGGACATAGCGCGTGGGAGGATCACGCTATTCCCCCCCGGAACAGGCGCCCCGACCGACCGACCGACCAGAGGAGGCGCTATTGCAGCGACCAGGACACATACCCACATCCGGCTTCCCACCCGAAGACACGGCCGATTGTGTCTAGGGACGCCCGACCAAACTGGAGGTAACACAGGGATTTGAACCAGCGATCCCCGTGTTGGCAGGCAGTGGAATAGACCACTACGCCACCTGGACGCCCCAGCTAGTTATGTTTGATCTCTGCATGGATCTCTATCTCCAGGCTCGTCATTCGATGATGGAGATGGAAGGTGACACAAGCTGTGTCGTGTTAATAAAGAAATGATTTGACAGACAAACAGGCAGGCAGACAGACAGGCAGACAGACAGGCAGGGAGACAGACAGACAGACAGACAAACAGGCAGGCAGGCAGACAGACAGGCAGGCAGACAGGCAGACAGACAAACAGGCAGACAGACAGGCAGACAGACAGACAGACAGACAGGCAGGCAGGCAGACAGACAGACAGACAAACAGGCAGGCAGACAAGGAGACAGACAGACAGGCAGACAGACAGACAGACAAACAGGCAGGCAGACAAGGAGACAGACAGCCAGGCAAGAAGACAGACAGACAAACAGGCAGGCAGACAAGGAGACAGACAGACAGGCAGGCAGACAGACAAACAGGCAGACAGACAAACAGGCAGGCAGACAAGGAGACAGACAGCCAGGCAAGAAGACAGACAGACAAACAAACAGACAGACAGACAGGGAGACAGACAGATAGTTGTAGATATATCCCCTCCACACAGACATTGGTGCACTGCTGGCCTCCACCTCCACTCTCAAGCTCCCTCTCCTCCATCCCTGTTTACCTCCTCCTCCTCTCCTCCTCCCTCTTCACCAGACCTGCTTGAATTAAACAGCCATGCGTGAGCAGCTGCTGGACACTCTGTCCACGCACACACCAAAGACATGTTTTATAATGCTTATCAGGGGGGAGGAGAGGGAAAGGAGGGACGGGGAGACGTTTTATAATGCTTATCAGGGGGGAGGAGAGGGAAAGGAGGGACGGGGAGACGTTTTATAATGCTTATGGGGGGAGGAGAGGGAAGGAGGGATGGGGAGACAGAGAAAGCAGTAAAGGGCGAGAGAAGGAACAAAGGCCTTTCCACGTAGAGCAGTGCTCTGCCATCACTATGCATGGACGAAGGTTCTTCTAATCACCATGGAGACAAACTTGGGAAGATCAGACCCAGCATAATGCAGAAAGCGAACGAACACACACACACACACACACACACACACTAGTTTTATTTGTGTAGCCCAACATCACACATGACACACGTGCCTCAGGGGGCTTCACAGCAACACAACATCCTGTCCTGACACCCTCACATCGGATAAGGAACCCCTCCCTACACCTTCAACAGGGAGGACACAGGAGGAGACCTCAGGGAGAGCAGCGGAGGAGGCTCTCTCCCAAGACGCACAGATGTGCAATGACGTCGTGTGTACAGAATACAGACAAGAGGACGACAGAGTGATATGAGACAGGTGAAGAACGTGATGAGGAGGATGCCAAGCAGTGTCAGACACACACACACACACACAGCCATGTCCGTGGATACACACACACACACACACCACCCACTCTGGCACCACCCACACACCCACCCTTCCTCATGTGTATACACATGCATGAATACACACACATCACACACGCGCACACTGCTGTACACACACGTGCTAATCCAGCGCGAGATTCAGACGGGGCCGCCGTGCTGTGCGGCCTGGCGAAGAGGCAGCAGGTGGAGCTGGAGGTGGCCCACTTCCAGGTGCTGAGGGTTTCTCAGGATGGGGGATCGTGCCCCCCCCTCCCCGGGCTAGCGTCAGTTCGCTGGGCAGCTCTCGTCCTATGTCAGTGCTTCACTGGAGAGGTTTGTCCTTCCCAGGAAGGGAGAAGGTCGAGACCTTTCTGATGAGCACAACAAGGCCTCGGCTTTGTTTTTCCATTTCAGTCTCAAGCGACTGTAGATTAGGTGCAGATAAACGAGGTCCTACATTTTCCGTTCCGCCCAACCTGGCATTGTTTTCCAACCTTCCCACTCGCGGATGCTGGGCTTCATTCAAGACAAAAGTCTCCTGCCAGCGGATGACCAAAGACCTCTCTGATCTTATTTCAAAGTAAAAGTCTCCTGATATCTCTGGCTCTGAGACCTCTTTTGGAAAAAACATGGTATCACTTTACAATAAGACTGCCCATATAAAGGGTTTGGGAATGGTGTATAATTAGTTTATTAATTAGGCTGTGAACACTTCATAAATCATTAATAAGCATTATAACACATCAATAAAGACGGCAACCTGTTGCTTGCCAAATAGTGAGCGCACATATAGTATCTGTACTGTTAAGCCCCAGATCTTATTGGTTACTTAGCTAGCCACTATCAAGAACTGAGATTTAACAGAATGGATAAGAAAGTGCAGCAGTAACTTCATCTTGCCAAATAGTGAGCCCGCATCGATGTATGAAAATTGTGTTATAACTTTTTTATAATTGTTTATTAATGATTTGTAATGTGTTTACAACCTAATTAATAACCTAATTATCATCTCATCTCATCTCATCTTCAGCTGCTTCTCCGGGGTCGAGTCGTGGTAGCAGCAAGCTAAGCAGGGCCCTCCAGACGTCCCGCTCCCCAGCAACACCTTCCAGCTCCTCCTGGGGGATCCCAAGGTGTTCCCAGGCCAGATTGGACATGTAGTCCCTCCAGTTAGTTCTGGGTCTACCCCGGGGTCTCCCCCCAGTTGGACGTGCCCAGTAAACCTCCAAAGGAAGGGGCCCAGGAGGCATCCTAATCAGATGCCCGAACCACCTCAAGTGGCTCCTTTTGACATGAAGGAGCAGCGGCTCTACTCCGAGCTCCTCCGGATGTCCGAGCTCCTCACCCTGTCTCTAAGGTTGAGCCCAGACACCCTACGGAGGAAACTCATTTCAGCCGCTTGTATCCACGATTTCACCCTTTCAGTCACTACCCAAAGCTCATGACCATAGGTGAGGGTTGGAACCAAGACTGACTGGTAAATTGAGAGCTTTGCCTCCCGGCTCAGTTCCCTCTTCACCACAACGGTCCGGTACAACTTCTGCATTACTGCTGATGCTGCACCAATCCACCTGTCAATCTCCCGCTCCATCCTACCCTCACTCATGAACAAGACCCTGAGATACTTGAACTCCTTCACTTGAGGCAACAGCTCATCCCCAACCTGGAGGGAGCAATCCACCATTTTCCAGTAGAGAACCATGGCCTCAGACTTGGAGGTGCTGACTCTCATCCCGGCCATTTCACACTCAGCTGCAAACCGCCCCAGTACAGGCTGGAGGTCACGTTCTGATGAAGCCAACAAAACCACATCATCTGAGAAGAGCAGAGATGCAGTTCTGAGGTTCCCAAAACAGACACACTCCTCACCTTGGCTGCGCCTTGAGATCCTGTCCATGAATATCACAAACAGAACCGGAGACAAGGGACAACCTTGGTGAAGTCCGACACCCACCGAAAACCTGTTTGACTTTGTGCCAAGAATGTGGACACAGTTCTCATTTTGGGTATACAAGGACCAGATGGCTTGTAGCAACTGCCCCGGTACCCCAAACTCCCACAGTACCCCCACAGAGTGGCCCGGGGTACACGGTCGTAAGCCTTCTCCAAGTCCACAAAACACATGTAGACTGGCTGGTCAAAGTCCCATGCCCCCTCAGCACTTCAGCAAGGGTAACGAGTTGGTCCGTTGTTCCACTGCCAGGACGGAGTCTGCATTGTTCCTCCTGGATCTGAGGTTCGACAGTCGGTCGGAGCCTCCTTTCCAGCACCCTAGAGTAGACTCTCCCAGCGAGGCTGAGCAGTGTCATGCCCCGATAATTGGAGCACACCCTCTGCTCCAATTATTATATAACCTCATTATCAAGCATTCATAAACCCTTGATAAGGGTGTTCTTATTGTAAAGTAGAACCAAAAAAAGAAGAAGAACACAAAGATAATGCCCATCAAGAGATAAGTGAATATGGACCCGTCCATTTTAACTTGATTTGTCTGCTGACAGTTGCTGTTTCCCTTTCTTTTTATCCAGTCCTCTGGCATTCTCATTCTCTTCCGCAGTTTCTCTCTTTCTTATAGGTGCCCGTCTTTTCTCCCCTCTGTCTAATGTGATGCTTGCGTAACACCCTTCTCCTCTCTCCTTTGTATCTCTGTCTACTTGCGTCTCCTCTCTCCCTCTGTAACCCCCGCTGGCTCCCGCAGCCGCCTGACTCTGATCCAAGCAGATGGCGGGCTCTGATGATGGAGCCGTCATCAGAGCCCGCCATCATCTTTTGTCAGGCGAAGCCATGCGAGAAATAATGGAATGGAATGTAGACGTCTTAACAAAACGACCCCATCATCCCAGCTCCTACAGCTGTCTCTCTCTCCCCCTCTCCCTCCCTCCCTCCCCCTCTCCCTCTCTCTCTCTCTCCGACGCTTTCTAATAACGCGTGTGCCAGTGGCTTGGCTTCTGCGCGATACTGCCGGAAATGGGAAAATGTGAGTTCAAAGGCGCTACTGTCAGCTCCAGCCTGAATCCAAGCGGGGACCTGGGTTTCCGGTCCCGGACACGGTGTCCC
>JAJHIY020000041.1:817500-900730 GCA_022114975.2 Lampris megalopsis
GGTGCTACATCATGTTCAGGTGCCACACTCATGTTCAGGTGATACACTCATGTTCAGGTGCCACACTCATGTTCAGGTGATACACTCATGTTCAGGTGCTACATCATGTTCAGGTGCTACACTCATGTTCAGGTGCTACATCATGTTCAGATACTACATCATGTTCAGGTGCTACACTCATGTTCAGATACTACACTCATGTTCAGGTGCTACACTCATGTTCAGGTGCTACATCATGTTCAGATACTACATCATGTTCAGGTGCTACATCATGTTCAGATGAAACGTCATGTTCAGTTTTGTTCAGCTTGTTTTGTAGATGATGCAAAACGTTCCACACGTTCTGTATTTCAGTGGTAGCCTACTACAGCCTGTCAGCCTTCTTCATTTAGTTTATCACAGCACGTGGTGATTTAGCCTACTGAAGAAGTGGTGCTGCAGCCTCATTTGGATGAGTTTGACGGGTTCTCGCAATGCAAACACCGCACACATTTGCATGAAGGCAAAAACTTTTGAAGCCTTGGAATTATTTGGCCATATGAAGTTGAAGTATATTTACATACATTATAGAACAGTGTGCGTTATAGACTGAAGACAAGCATTTTGTGCTTTCTCAGCTTATTGTAATTAAACTTGTAGGCTTGGGGGAATTTCACAAAACAGGATTGGAAAGTTAGCCAGATAATAATAATAAAAAAAATGTGTGATAGCTTCCTGAATGTTGTTCTTTGATAGCAATAATAAATATGTGTAGCCAAAAATTATCTCCAAATCTACATTTCAAGTTTAGTTTCACAGAGTCTAGTCAATATCATCAGCATATTGTAGCATCTTTTCAGTTGTCAGGCTAACTCGCCAACCAGCTTTGTGAAATACTGCACTGTTTAATTCCAGTTTCCACAGACGCTATCAATGCAAACAAACCTTTACAGCACCAGCAAACATTAAAACTCAGGTTTCGTTGTTGCTCAGTGTTAGTCCATGTATGAAGACACCAGTGACAGCAGCTTCCAAGTCCTGTTTTGCAGTTTGGCAGTGGGGCAACCCTTTGGTTTAAATTTGAATTAGTGATTTTGCCTTTAACGTTCCACTTTTCTTTTTTTTTTTGCCTCACGGGCAGCTTTGTGCCACCAGCTATTGCGCAATACCTTTGGCCATGATTATTCACCTTCCATATGGAGGCAGGATGGTTGCTTGGTGACTCGCTTACAAGTGTGGTTTTTCCGTAATTCAAGGCAGGACTCTTCATGATGCTTGAAGAATGAATGATAAGTCATGCAGATAAAGAGCAGACCTTTTCTGTACTAGCTAGCTACTTTGGCTAAAAACAAGCCGGTGCTTGCTAGCAGCAGAGAGCGCTTGCGGTACAAATGCAGGGATCGGCGGTCGACAGCAAAGCCAGGAAAGGCCAGTCTGAGTAGCCACAGCTGAGCGAAAGTAGAATCCCTTCATGAAATAAATAGCAAAAGGCTGCATTTCCAGAAATCCGACAAAAAGTTCAGCGAGCAAGTATAAATAAAGCCATCGATCATGGCCACGCCTGAGGGTTGAGGCCACATGGATCAGGCCACATACAGCGCCAGCACTACGGAGTCTGAGACTTCAGTGTGATCAAGTCTGTCCAACAATTGACGATCCAATAAAATCCATCAAACAGTAAAGGCAAAGCATAAAATCAATTAAAAGTTGTCAAAAGTTCAAAAGCAGGGCAGCAGAGCAACAAAAAAACCATCAGCTGACAACCGAAAATGATTCAGCAGGGTATGCGCATGCGCAGAAAGAACGCTCAATCAGACGCTTCCCCACTACTAAGCTTTGTGAAAACCAATCATGTTTGAGTGTGCCTTCCACGATTTGACCAATCACAATCGGTAAGCGACCAAGAGGGCTGGTAAGCGGTAAGCGCCGGGGGCTGTGACCTTTCGTGACATTTTCGGGACACCTTTTGCTGTATATCGGGTAAGTTGGTTGCCATACTGTTGTCTGAAAGTTTTAATATTTATAATATTAGCTTCAGTTATTAAAAAGATATGTGGTTTACCTACAGTGGCAGCGAGCCAGCACGCTAGCTAGCAGGCTAATTATGAAAATGTCATATGCGCTAGTTGAGTAATTTTCAAACGATCAGTGACAGTAATTTCATAAGCAGTTAGCTAACAACAGCTATTTCTTTCAGGCCGCGGGTAACGGTTTTATGTGTTAGCCTACTTGCTTACATCGGAGATCATGTACAGTTAATAACGGCGGAGAGGTCAGACCAAGCATATCTTAACTGTTGCTTTTGTGTTGTTTTTCAACCATACAGAATGGATCCTGAATCTAGGAAGCGGCGTGATGGCCGTACCAGCCTCTTTGACTCAGAGGATGCCAAAGGGTGAGAAAAGGCCGCAGGCCAGAGCTCTGTCGCCGGACCAGCTAAAGGAGTCTGCCAGGGTGGCTGTTCCGCATCATGGCGGAGATGGAGAACCCAATAACGAGCAGCATCTCCTGGGTCAATACCAGTTACCATTTGGAATATTCAGGGGCAAACATTTAAGTAGGTGGCTGTCAGGAAAGTCCGATTCATAACAACCTCATCAACAAAACCGCCCTCCAGAGGTACATTTCCCACTATCCCGAGGGCCGTTACACCGTTCAGGTTAAGAGGGAGGCAAGAAGCCAGAGTCAACCTAGCACTGCCACCGCCGCCACCTCCACACGACCCTCTGCTTCCTCCCAACCATCAGCCTCTCTGCGAGCTGCCACCTCCACATGACCCTCTGCTTCCTCCCAACCATCAGCCTCTCTGCGAGCTGCCACCTCCACACGACCCTCCGCTTCCTCCCAACCATCAGCCTCTCTGCAAGCCGCCACCTCCACACGACCCTCCGCTTCCTCCCAACCATCAGCCTCTCTGCAAGCCGCCACCTCCACACGACCCTCCGCTTCCTCCCAACCATCAGCCTCTCTGCAAGCCGCCACCTCCACACGACCCTCTCTGCGAGCCGCCACCTCCACACAACCCTCTGCTTCCTCCCAACCATCAGCCTCTCTGCGAGCCGCCACCTCCACACGACCTTCCGCTTCCTCCCAACCATCAGCCTCTCTGCAAGCTGCCACTTCCACACGACCCTCCGCTTCCTCCCAACCATCAGCCTCTCTGCAAGCCGCCACCTCCACACGACCCTCCGCTTCCTCCCAACCATCAGCCTCTCTGCAAGCCGCCACCTCCACACAACCCTCCGCTTCCTCCCAATCATCAGCCTCTCTGCGAGCTGCCACCTCCACACGACCCTCTGCTTCCTCCCAACCATCAGCCTCTCTGCAAGCTGCCACCTCCACACGACCCTCTGCTTCCTCCCAACCATCAGCCTCTCTGCAAGCTGCCACCTCCACACGACCCTCTGCTTCCTCACGACTATCCTCAGTGCCGACATCCTCCCTGCAGTCATTATCAATAGGGGGAAGCAAGTCTTGGCAGACCCTAGAACAGTCTGTCAAGAGGCTGTTTTTGCTGCAAGAGTTTCAGCCAAGTAAGTATGCAACTAGAAGATGGGTTTTGTGTAACACTGAGTTGGAGATATCGTCATATTTTTAATGTATTCCATTTCGATGTCATTCTTTTTCAGCTGTTCCTGCTCTGTCCCCTGTTGGATCCACATCGGCACCTCTGTCGGACACAGCGGAGCCGGAACCCACTGACAGTGAGCTTTTGCTGGCTGTTCAACAGACGGTTTCAGACATAACGCGTAGGTGTTTTTATGAAATACTTACACACACGCACACTCTCTCTCCCGCTCTCTCACTCTTTTTCTCGTATCTGTTTCTTTTATTTATTTCATACTTTTCTGAAATTCATGTTATGTTTGTCCCTACATGACTACATGGTTACACTTATGGACAGGATTTGAATTTAGCATACATGGACGAATACACATATATTTTCTTTTCCATCCATGCTGACCATTTTGGCCATGTCTTCTTGAAGCACTTTGTAATTGATTTTAGAGCAGGCATTCGTAATATTCTCAAAGGTTATTCACCTCGCTTATCCACAATTTCTCTTATAACCAAGTATACACTTCATTTCTTTATGTACGTCCTCCCAAAAAGCTTTTAGCTCTGGACAGGACCAGAGAATGTGACTGAGAGGGGCGTGTTTCCCCACGACACGCCAACACCTAGAGGGTCCTGATGAACATCTAACCAGTGTTGTTCATAGCACACCTGTATCCTCTCCAACATGACTAGACTGTGGTTTTATATGCACTTCTGAATAGATTCCTCCATTCTTTCATACAAGTTTAACAGAGAGCAGCGTTTGCCTGCCCGCTGGTTGGATCCCCGCCCTGCTGGAGGTTGACCAGCGCTGGATTGCCAAGGCCCTGTTCCGGTGGTCACGCCTTAACCAGCCACAGCTGAACCCTGCACAGGTGGACGGAGCCCTCCAGGCTTCCAGCTGTACACAGACCAGGACAATGAAGAAAGGTGTTCATGTGCTTCCAACATACCGGTGTGCCACAGGTTCGACTTCACTGGAGACTTTTCATCTGCACATGAACAGATTCATCCCAGGTTCAGAGTTCACACTGACAGGTTTCCATATAAGTTATAAAATAATATTTATTACATTTTTACTGTATTTGTATGCAAGGAATCACAATATAAATGTTTAATATTTTTCAGGAACCTTGGCAAGTGACACCTTTTCCAAGCTTAGGTGGTTGATGGTCTTGCTGGGTGGAATGAGGACAGGCCCATGGCAGCAGAAGGGATAGAAGGGCCACACTCATGCAGCGGCCTTCTTAGGCGTGCTGCCAACCAGCCGTCAGAGGAGGTACACGGGAGAAAACTGGTGGAGTGCACAGCCCCACGGAAATATACTGGCATGCATGTAGTAATTTTTTCACTTTACAGATTTTAGGCAAGTTTATTTTCCTGTCAGTCACTTGTGATGCTTTCTTTTTGGTTGTTTTAGGAGAGCTTACAGGTGTTGGATACCTGTACAGCCAAAACACTGCTGTCACGGAGGACTACAAGTTGGCCGTAACGTCACTTGAGACAGAGGACATCACTGTTGCAGAGGGGGAGTCTCGTTTGGAGCCATTTCACATGGGTGAGCCAACTGTTTCCACCCTGGAAACAATATGGCCCCCACAACAGTGCCCTCCATCAGCTCCTACTTCATCCAGACCTCCAGCTGCTGCTCACAATAACACCGCCCCATCTGCACCACCTGCAAAACAGTACTTGTGTTTTGTTGAGCAAGCATGAGAATGCTGCATGCCATTATATAATCTGCTCTGCTCTAACACTGGTGCTGCTCAATACCTTTGCAGATGCTTCGCGGGAGGGAGAAGCCCAGCGCAGTGGCCTGATTGCAACCGTGTGCGTGAGGCACGTTTAGTCAAACTCTACAAGGAGTACAGTGGACCCAGGCACATAGATGGAGTCAGGCACGAGGGTTGGAGCCTTATCACCAGAGCATACCTCCACACCCGGCAAGTAATTTTAAACAATGCCATGGTGATGGAGAAGACCACGATCCAATTCCCAGTGATGAGCAGTGCAACCATTGCTAGTTGGTGAGTTAACAAACACTTAACCTACTGAGGTAATAACCTAGTATTCTTAACCTACTATCTGTGCTATTGTCTGTAGATATATTGTACTGTTACATTACACCATGGCATACAAAAAATACCACTTGGAATATTTTTAGGTACTGCAGACGTGAAAGAACGCAGGAGAAGAGTGTGCTGGAGCAAGGCATCTCTACTCCAAACACCACCAACGTGAGCCCAGAGAGCCTGCCTACTGCAGTTAAGAGGAAAGGCCAACCCTGTGTGCCTAGCGGCAGTGTGGCAACTCCCCATGTCTTTGTTCTGCCCCCTGACACTGCAGGGACGGCCCAACGGAAACAGAGACAGAACCTGCCAGTGGCGCCATCTGCTGGTCGTAGCTTACCTGTCCTTATAGCTCTCGCACCACCTCTCCAGGCAACCAAACCAGCTCTTTAACCTCTCCAGTCTGCACTACAACCTCTCCTGACAACCTCCCAACCTCTCCAGCCTGCACTCCGACCTCTCCTGACAACCTCCCAACCTCTCCTGCCTGCCTCCCGACCTCTCCTGCCTGCCTCCCAACCTCTTCTGCCTACCTCCCAACCTCTCCAGCCTGTGTCCCAACCTCTCCTGCCTGTGTCCCAACCTCTCCTGCCTGCCTCCCAACCTCTCCTGCCTGCCTCCCAACCTCTCCTGCCTGTGTCCCAACCTCTCCTGCCTGCCTCCCAACCTCTCCAGCCTCTGTCTCAACCTCTCCTGCCTGCCTTCCAACCTCTCCTGCCTGCCTCCCAACCTCTTCTGCCTACCTCCCAACCTCTCCAGCTTCTGTCCCAACCTCTCCTGCCTGCCTTCCAACCTCTCCTGCCTGCCCCCCAACCTCTTCTGCCTACCTCCCAACCTCTCCAGCTTCTGTCCCAACCTCTCCAGCCTCTGTCCCAACCTCTCCTGCCTGCCTCCCAACCTCTCCTGACTGCCTCCCAACCTCTCCTGCCTGCCTCCCAACCTCCCTTGCCTGCCTCTCAACCTCTTCTGCCTACCTCCCAACCTCTCCAGCCTCTGTCCCAACCTCTCCTGCCTACCTCCCAACCTCTCCTGCCTGCCTCCCAACCTCTCCAGCCTGCGTCCCAACCTCTCCTGCCTGTGTCCCAACCTCTCCTGCCTGCCTCCCAACCTCTCCTGCCTGCCTCCCAACCTCTCCAGCTTGCGTCCAAACCTCTCCAGCCTGTGTCCCAACCTCCCCTGCCTGCCTCCCAACCTCTTCTGCCTACCTCCCAACCTCTCTAGCTTCTGTCCCAACCTCTCCTGCCTGCCTCCCAACCTCCCCTGCCTGCCTCCCAACCTCTACTGCCTACCTCCCAACCTCTCCAGCCTCTGTCTCAACCTCTCCAGCCTGTGTCCCAACCTCTCCCACCCTCTATCATATTACCGTAGTTCTTTTACACGTATGGGTACTTCTGCCTAGTTCGGTACTGTCACTTTAAGAGACCGTGACTACGTCAGGCTTGTGGGCGGTACTCTTCTGCATTACATTCTATCATATTAGTTCTTTTACATGTATGGGTACTTCTGCCTTGTTCAGTACTGTCACTTTAAGAGACCGTGACTACGTCAGGCTTGTGGGCGGTACTCTTCTGCTTTACATTCTATCATATTACCGTAGTTCTTTTACATGTATGGGTACTTGTGCCTAGTTCGGTACTGTCACTTTAAGAGACCGTGACTACGTCAGGCTTGTGGGCGGTACTCTTCTGCATTACATTCTATCATATTACCGGAGTTCTTTTACATGTATGGGTACTTGTGCCTAGTTTGGTACTGTCACTTTAAGAGACCGTGACTACGTCAGGCTTGTGGGCGGTACTCTTCTGCATTACATTCTATCATATTACCGTAGTTCTTTTACATATATGGGTACTTGTGCCTAGTTCGGTACTGTCACTTTAAGAGACCGTGACTACGTCAGGCTTGTGGGCGGTACTCTTCTGCATTACATTCTATCATATTACCCTAGTTCTTTTACATGTATGGGTACTTCCGCCTAGTTCGGTACTGTCACTTTAAGAGACCGTGACTACGTCAGGCTTGTGGGCGGTACTCTTCTGCTTTACATTCTATCATATTACCGTAGTTCTTTTACATGTATGGGTACTTGTGCCTACTGCCACTTTAAGAGACCGTGACTACGTCAGGCTTGTGGGCGGTACTCTTCTGCTTTACATTCTATCATATTACCGTAGTTCTTTTACATGTATGGGTACTTGTGCCTAATTCGGTACTGTCACTTTAAGAGACCGTGACTACATCAGGCTTGTGGGCGGTACTCTTCTGCATTACATTCTATCATATAACCCTAGTTCTTTTACATGTATGGGTACTTGTGCCTAGTTTGGTACTGTCACTTTAAGAGACCGTGACTACGTCAGGCTTGTGGGCGGTACTCTTCTGCATTACATTCTATCATATTACCCTAGTTCTTTTACATGTATGGGTACTTGTGCCTAGTTCGGTACTGTCACTTTAAGAGACCGTGACTACGTCAGGCTTGTGGGCGGTACTCTTCTGCGTTACATTCTATGCAGCTGGCACGTCACCAGTCGTTACCGTGATCACAAGCCTGAACATTTTTATTTCTTATATTAGGTAAGCATGTGTAAACCTATCAGGACCATGTGTAACATATGTTGTGTTGAATATCTTAAGTACCCTGAAAAGTAAAGGTTTAAATGTCGTGGTTCATAAATATATTTTCAGCGTTGGTGTGACTAGCCTATGGTTGCTAGCCTTCACCACACTATGTGTAGCTAGCTAGCGTTAGCCACAGCATGTGAATGTAAGTCTTTGCTATACTGTGGTTTTAATATCTTCTAGAGGTTGATGTATTTCGGAAATGTTTACAAATGTTCACATTAGCTTTGTTTCGTTTTGTTCTGTGAGTAGAAAATATTGAAGGTGGTAATTTTCTTAATGTTAATTTCAGTGTGTATTTTGCAGTAGCAGTTAAACCGGTACTCTTCTGCTTTACGTTCTATGCAGCTGGCAGGTCACCAGTCGTTACCATGGTTACAAGCCTGAACATTTGTATTTCTTATATTAGCGAACTGGTGTTTGGACACGGCCCACAACCTAGCCATTAAGGATGCGTCTTCCCGCTAGTCCACTTTGGGACCGGATGTGGTCAGCAGATTCATCCTTCCTAAATCGTCCGTCATTGTCTGCGTAGCGCCTCCTGCTGGCGAACTCGACGAACTGTGAGCCAGGAAACACCTCACGGATTTATTCAAGTAAGATTGTTCCAGTAGCCATTCACTTCCTGGATTTATTCAAGTAAAACTTCCAGTTAAGGGCCCCAACGAGATATCTCCTTTTGTCTATTATTGTGTTTATTTGGGTGTTGTGCACAACAGGGGTATTGCAGCGCTGCAACTTATCAGTGTATAATACATACTTTTATTTTGCATATATGTATTTTTGTATTTGTGAGCCATCATATGAATATTGGTACATACTGTTATTCCCTACCTACATCTATCTAAAGTATAATTCCATGCAACTCTGCTTACCTTGTGCCTCGTCCAGATTATTCACACACAGTCAACTCATACTATACCTGACCTGGAGGTACAATTCTATCCTTATTAAAGAAGGGTTACACAAAGACATGTAGGTCAGGTAATCGGGTATCGTTAGGAAAAGGTTTAAAGTACCTTTCTGCAGCCGAGGTTTGGGCCTGTTTATTCTGTATCAGTTGTTTCTATGGGAACCCAGCCACTGAGGATGCACAAGCCAGTGCATCCTTAGTGCCGGTCCCAAGCCCGGACAAATGGGTAGGGTTGCGTCAGGAAGGGCATCCGGTGTAAAATCTTTGCCAAATCAAATATGCGGATCATAAATAAGACTTACATACCAGATCGGTCGAGGCCCGGGTTACCAACGACCGCCACCGGCACTGTTAACCAGCAGGGTGTCGGTGGAAACTATGCTACTGTTGGGCGAAGGAGAAGGAGAGGGGGAAAGCATGTCCAGAGGCAGCTAGAGAGGAGGAAGGGTAGGCATGTGGAGGTGAGAGTTGGAACTTTGAATGTTGGCACTATGACTGGTAAAGGGAGAGAGCTGGCTGACATGATGGAAAGAAGAAAGATAGGCATACTGTGTGTGCAAGAGACCCGGTGGAAGGGGAGTAAGGCCAGGAGTATCGGAGGTGGGTTCAATCTCTTCTACCATGGTGTGAATGGGAGGAGTAATGGGGTAGGGGTAATTCTGAAGGAAGAGTATGTCAAGAGCGTGCTGGAGGTGAAGAGAGTGTCAGACAGAGTGATGAGTATGAAGCTGGAAATTGAAGGTTTATTGCTGAATGTTATCAGCGCATATGCCCCGCAAGTTGGGTGTGAGATGGATGAAAAAGAAGAATTCTGGAGTGAGTTGGATGACATGGTGGAGAGGGTAGCCAAGGAGGAGAGAGTGGTGATTGGCGCGGACTTCAATGGACATGTTGATGAAGGGAACAGAGGTGATGAGGAGGTGATGGGAAGGTATGGAGTCAAGAAGAGAAATGTGGAAGGACAGATGGTGGTCGATTTTGTGAAAAGGATGGAAATGGCTGTGGTGAATACATATTTCAAGAAGAGGGAGGAACACAGGGTGATGTACAAGAGTGGAGGAAAGTGCACACAGGTGGACTATATCTTATGTAGAAGGCGCCATCTAAAAGGGATTGGAGTCTGCAAGGTGGTGACAGGGGAGAACGTAGCTAGGCAGCATTGGGTCTATAGGATGACTTTGGAGACCAAGAAGGGGAAGCGAGTGAAGACACAGCCGAAGATCAAATGGTGGAAGTTGAAGAAGGAAGACTGTTGTGTGGAGTTCAGGCAGGGGTTAAGACAGGCACTGGGTGGTAGTGAAGAGTTGCCAGATGGCTGGAAAACCACTGCAGAAATAGTGAGGGAGACAGCTAGGAAGGTACTTGGTGTGTCATCAGAACAGAGGAAGGAAGACAAGGAGACTTGGTGGTGGAATGAGGAAGTACAGCAAATTATACAGAGGAAAAGGTTGGCAAAGAAGAAGTGGGATAGTAAGAGAGATGAAGAAAGTAGACAGGAGTACAAGGAGATGCAGTGTAAAGCAAAGAGAGAGGTGGCAAAGGAAAAGGCGTATGATGAGTTGTATGACAGATTAGACACTAAGGAAGGAGAAAAGGACTTGTACCGATTGGCTAGACAGAGGGACCAAGCTGCAAAGGATGTGCAGCAAGTTAGGGCGATCAAGGATAGAGATGGAAATGTGCTGACAAGCGAGGAGAGTGTGCTAAGAAGGTGGAAGGAGTACTTTGAGGGGCTGATGAATGAAGAAAATGAGAGAGAGAGAAGGTTGGATGATGTAGGGATAGTGAATCAGGAAGTTCAGCGGATTAGCAAGGAGGAAGTGAGGGCAGCTATGAAGAGGATGAAGAGTGGAAAGGCAGTTGGTCCTGATGACATACCTGTGGAGGCATGGAGATGTTTAGGAGAGATGGCAGTGGAGTTTTTAACTAGATTGTTTAACACAATCCTGGAAAGTGAGAGGATGCCTGAGGAGTGGAGAAGAAGCATACTGGTACCGATTTTCAAGAACCAGGGCGATGTGCAGAACTGTAACAACTACAGAGGTATAAAGTTGATCAGCCACAGCATGAAGATTTGGAAAAGAGTAATAGAAGCTAAGTTAAGAGGAGAGGTGATGATCAGCGAGCAGCAGTATGGTTTCATGCCACGAAAGAGCACCACAGATGCGATGTTTGCTTTGAGAATGTTGATTGAGAAGTATAGAGAAGGCCAGAAAGAGTTGCATTGTGTCTTTGTAGATTTAGAGAAAGCTTATGACAGAGTGCCGAGAGAGGAGGTGTGGTATTGTATGAGGAAGTCAGGAGTTGCAGAGAGGTATGTAGGAGTGGTGCAGGATACGTATGAGGGAAGTGTGACAATGGTGAGGTGTGCGGTTGGAATGACAGATGGGTTCAAGGTGGAGGTGGGATTACATCAAGGATCGGCTCTTAGCCCTTTCTTGTTTGCAATGGTGATGGACAGGTTGACGGACAAGATCAGGCAGGAGTCTCCATGGATGATGATGTTCGCGGATGACATTGTGATCTGTAGCGAGAGTAGGGTGCAGGTTGAGGAGAGCCTGGAGAGGTGGAGGTATGCACTGGAGAGGAGGAATGAAAGTCAGTAGGAGCAAGACGGAATACCTATGCGTGAATGAGAGAGAGGACAGTGGAATGGTCAGGATGCAAGGAGTGGAGGTGACAAAGGCATTTGAGTTTAAATACTTGGGGTCAACTGTTCAAAGTAACAGGGAGTGCAGTAGAGAGGTGAAAAAGAGAGTGCAGGCAGGTTGGAGTGGGTGGAGAAGTGTGTCAGGAGTGATTTGCGACAGAAGGGTATCAGCAAGAGTTAAAGGGAAAGTTTACAAGATGGTTGTGAGACCAGCTATGTTATATGGTTTGGAGACAGTGGCACTGTCGAAAAGACAGGAGGCGGAGCTGGAGGTGGCAGAGTTGAAGATGCTAAGATTTTCACTGGGAGTAACGAAGAAGGACAGGATTAGGAATGATTATATTAGAGGGACCGCTCAGGTTGGACGGTTTGGAGACAAAGCAAGAGAGGCAAGATTGAGATGGCTTGGACATGTGTGGAGGAGAGATGCTGAGTATATTGGGAGAAGGATGCTGAATATGGAGCTGCCAGGGAAGAGGAGAAGAGGAAGGCCAAAGAGGAGGTTTATGGATGTGGTGAGGGAGGACACGCAGGTGGCTGGTGTGACAGAGGAAGACGCAGAAGACAGGAAGAAATGGAAACGGATGATCCGCTGTGGCGACCCCTAACGGGAGCAGCCGAAAGTAGTAGTAGTAGTTGTTTCTATGGAGCATTTTTACCCTGTTAGGGCTTCTAAACCGGTTATAACTAGGATATTTGACTACATGTAAACTACATGCAAACTACATGTAAACGTAGTGATTGATTATTCATTAGTTGGGCTACGTTCCCTAAACTGGCCTGTGCTTAGCTGGTTGCACAGAAGAGATGATGTGGCGTGGATCATGAGTACTGATTTTGGTCCATGCCCATGGGATGCGGAGGCAGGGCGCCATCAGTCTGACTAGCCACGCTGGTTCCGCTCCCCCGTTGAGCCCATGAGCTAAGCTAGCTCCGCGAGGCGCTAACCGGAAGACAGAGTGCAAGAGGCCTGTCAGCCCTCGCTGCTACTGTCAGCAGGAAGGAGACAGAAATCTGCTCTTTCTTTTTTTAACACTTCTCTTGAACTGACAACTTAATAAGGGAGGCTGAAAACCACATCCAAAACGTTTGCTTCCTTTCTTCACTTTTTATTTATTTGATTTAAAAAAGAAAATAAAGAACTCATCACCCTCCCAGACAGTTATTGAAAAATCAGCAAGAAAACCCCCCCCAAAAAAAACAGCTTCAATAATTGATGGAGGCAACCAAACCCTGTCATCATGGATGTCATTCTTTTCTCTTGTTGCAGCAGTAAAAAAAAACAACAACACTTGATGGAAAAGGCAAATATCACATAAAATCCCCCAAATTTGCATAACAGTAGTAATGCTTGCTTGAGATGAATTAAACTTTTTTTTCATAAAAAGAATTGTGACACATTGTAATGGAAATGCATATTTCGAATAAAAAGGAAATGCAAACAGAATAGTAAATCCACACGGGCTAGGGCGGATGTTAGTAAATCCACACGGGCTCGGGCGGATGTTAATAAATCCACATGGGCTCGGGCGCATGTTAAATACAAGTGGAGGATGAGCAGCTTTTCCGATGTATGAAAAAACAGAGCAACATCAGATGGGAAACAGCACAGTAATGCAGCTAGTTTCAACATGCATCACGTGCGTGATGAAGTGGAGCTACGGTAACATCATTTCCTGTAACACAGTTTCAACATGCATCACGTGCGTGATGAAGTGGAGCTACGGTAACGTCATTTCCTGTAACACAGTTTCAACATGCGTCACGTGCGTGATGAAGTGGAGCTACGGTAACGTCATTTCCTGTAACACAGTTTCAACATGCATCACGTGCGTGATGAAGTGGAGCTACGGTAACGTCATTTCCTGTAACACAGTTTCAACATGCATCACGTGCGTGATGAAGTGGGGCTACGGTAACGTCATTTCCTGTAACACAGTTTCAACATGCATGTTGAACGGAGGAGACTGGAGGACCTAGAAGGTGTTGTGAATGTAATTGACGACATCCTAGTGTGAGGTGCTGACAAGGAACAACATGACAAAATGCTGAGACAGCTTCTGGATAGAATAAGGAGCATAAATCTCAAGCTCAACAAAGACAAGTGTAAGATTGGAATAACAGAGATACAATATATTGGCCACATTCTGAGTGTTGAGGGCCTGAAGCCAGAACAAGAAAAAGTCAGAACGGTAGTGGATACACCACAGCCACAGGACAAAGCTGCACTGCTGAGGTTCCTATGTATATTGCAGTACCTCTCAAAGTTCATCCTGAACCTTTCTGATGTAAGTGCTCCGCTCAGAAAGCTCTTGGAGGGGGTTTTTGAGTGGCATTGGGATGCACAGCAGCAACACAGCTTCGATCAGCTGAAGAAACTGGCAAGCAATGCCCCAGTTCTCAAGTATTATGATGTCAACAAGGATGTTACATAATCAGTGGATGCAAGCTCTGAAGGATTGGGAGCTGTGATAATGCAGGATGGACAACCCGTTGCTTATGGCTCGAGGTTTCTTACCAAAACACAGAAGAGATATGCGCAGATAGAAAAAGAACTGTTAGCCATGGTGTATGGGTGTGAAAAATTCAAACAGTACCTGTATGGAAAAAAAGTTACAGGTGGAGTCTGACCATAAAGCACTTGAGGCAGTGTTCAAAAAAGAACTACACAAAGCTCCTCCCAGACTACAGAGGATGCTGTTGGCACTGCAGCCTTTTGACTTGTGTGTAACCTTCAAACCAGGAAAAAGAGTTGCACATTGCGGATACACTCAGCAGAGCTTACCTGCAAGAAGAGTCTGAACAACTACTTGAAGAGGAAATAGAAGTTAATATTCTTCCAGCACACCTTCCAATCTCAAGAGAAACTGAGTCAGTTCAAACTGCAACAGCAGAGGATGGTGAACTGCAGCTTGTGATAAAAGCAGTTTGGTCGGGTTGGCCAGAGCAGGTTAGCCAAGTTGCGGTTGAAATAAAGAAATACTGTACGTTCAGAGAAGAAATCAGCTGCTCAGAAGGACTTGTTTTCAAAAACTCCAGACTCGTTGTCCCTGAAAAACAGAGCAGAAATGCTTCAAAAAACCCATGAAGCCCATCTAGGGATTGTCAAATGCAAAGAGAGGGCAAGAGACGTATTATTTTGGCCCGGGATGTCCAAACAAATTGAGGACATTGTGGTGAAGTATAGCATCTGTAACACTTTCAAAAAGAGCAGTGTGAAAGAACCACTGCTCTGCCATGACATTCCAGATCGATCATGGGCAAAACTGGGTGTGGATCTTTTCCATTTTGATCTGCTCTGTGTAGATTACGACTCTTAAGTATCCGGAAATTGCCAAGCTGCCCAGACAACAAGCAAACATGTAATTGTAGCTCTGAAATCCATGTTTGCAAGACATGGGATCCCAGATGAGGTTATGTCAGACAATGGACCGCAGTTTGCGAGTGAGGAGTTTAAACAGTTCGCAGCAGTGTGGGAGTTTAAACAGACTACATCAAGCCCAGGATTCCCACAATCCAACGGTCAAAGTGAACGAGCAATCCAGACCATAAAACAACCTGCTCAAGAAAGCACGAGAGAGCTGAGGATACCCATATCTTGCTCTCCTTGAGTACAGAAATGCACCTTTGGATGGAGTGAGACTGTTTCCTGCCCAACTGCTAATGGGCCGGCGACTGCAGACAAAACTACCAGCAACTACGCAGCTGTTGAAGCCTCAGCTGTACAAGGAAGTGCATAGACAAATGAGGAAGACAACTGAAACACAAACACTACTTTGATCGAAGTGCGAGAGACCGGCCTGCACTACAGGAGGGTGAGACTGAGATTCAGAGTGGGCAATACATAGCAGCCAATTGGTGTGAAACATCGCCATGTTCAGCCAAGATCTTTTGTGATCCAAACAGCTGAAGGCAGCACCTTCTGCAGAAACAGGCGACATCTGCTAAAGAGCAGAGAGGACAGACTTCCAGAACTGGACAGAACAGGTCAGGAACAAGAGGACTTCACGCCGTCTACTAGTGAACCAGCAGACATTACAGTGATGCCAGCACCTGTCGCTTCTCCTATTAGAGATACTGTAACACCGGAGGTGACTACAACTACAACAGGCCCAGTAAAGACTTCACGCTCTGGGAGAGTGATTAAACCTCCAAAACCTTATTCACAGTAAATTTAAATAAAAAAGTAAAGTTGAGTGAATGTAACGGGGAATTCATGTTGTTACATTACAGGTCACATATGTGCTTAATGTTTGTACTGAGTTGAAAGTAAAATTGCATAGATGTTTTGTTGATGAGTAAAATAGGCCAAGTGAAAACGTTAATGGCTTTAACTTAAGGATAAACATCTCTAAGATGAAGCACACAAATGTGTTAACAATGCTTAGATTGTTATTTGAGTTTATTATTACATGATTCAGGTTTATTTGCATTTTTTACATATTCAGGTGTTCTGCTTGAAAGAGGGAGATGTGATGTGTAGTAACTAGGCTTAGCCTGTGGTGCTGCTGCTGCTGTTACATACCCGTTGAATGACATGTAACACCATAGAAGAGGGCATTCAGTAAAAGTCAAGCTGAATCAACGTGCTATCCGTCTGAGTTGGTGTGCCTCATCATTGTTAATCTAATTAACAATACATATATGACAGACACTAAGAAGGAAAGACATCAGACAGTCAGTTGTGTGATCACGGGGCCGATCCAACAGGGATCCCATCATCTGTCTCAATTTTCAGTCCTTGGAGACCTTCTGAGAACATAATTATTTATACTCGATGACATTTACAGCAGCGTTCTCTTGACAGAGAGAGGGTCCTCGATGACTGACCAAGGTGTCATCACTATATTGTTGTCTTATTATTTGTTTACTAGTTTAGCTTCTCAGACAGCGGTGTTTTTGGCTCTTGGGGAACTGCAAATGTGAATGAGATGGGGGGTGGAGGTGGGGGTGAGGGACTCCAAAATATTTAATCTTGATCCCATGATACATACCATTATAATTGTGTTATCCTCTTTCAATGTCGTATTGTGTAAACACAACATCATGTCATGTTGTGCGTCTTGGGAGCGAGAGCTTCCTCTGGTGCTCTCCCTGAGCTTTCTTCCTGGTTTTTCTCCCTGTTAAAGGCTTTTAGGGAGTTGTTCCTTATCCGATGTGAGGGTGTAAGGACAGGATGTTGTGTTGCTGTAAAGTCCCCTGAGACACGTGTAATTTGTGATATTGGGCTACACAAATGACACTGACTTGACTTGTGTATGGTACAGACCATTCACACAGCATACACCTCCAGAAGAGCTCGAGGAAGGGCTTCATTATTGAAGCACTACAGGAGTGAGTGAGGGAGAGGAAGGATGGTTGTGGAAATAAAAAGAAAGAAAGCAGACATGATGGAGGAAACAACAACTTGAGCAGATGTGATGCAGGAAACATCAACCTGAGCAGATGTGATGGAGAAAACATCAACTTGAGCAGACGTGACAGAGGAAACAACTTGAGCAGATATGATGGAGGAAACAACAACTTGAGCAGACGTGACGGAGGAAACAACTTGAGCAGATGTGATGGAGGAAACATCAACTTGAGCAGACGTGATGGAGGAAACATCAAATTGAGCAGACGTGATTGAGGAAACATCAATTTGAGCAGATGTGATGGAGGAAACATCAACTTGAGCAGACATGATGGAGGAAACATCAACTTTGGCAGATGTGATGGAGGAAACAACAACTTGAGCAGATATGATGGAGGAAACATCAACTTGGGCAGACGTGATGGAGGAAACATCAACTTGAGCAGATGTGATGGAGGAAACAACAACTTGAGCAGATGTGATGGAGGAAACATCAACTTGGGCAAACGTGATGGAGGAAACATCAACTTGAGCAGATGTGATGGAGGAAACATCAACTTGAGCAGACGTGATTGAGGAAACATCAACTTGAGTGCATCAGAAAACAGAAATTGCTGGCAGGAGGTAATTGTATTTAACTGAAATAGGCTGGCCGGCTACTTAATTTAGTTGTCTCTTCCTTTGCAGTCAACTTAGACAACCTGTGCTCACGGGAATGGAGTACATTTGACCCTTTCATAGGACAGTGCAGTGTATCAGTACTACATCACTATCACGAGACCGGATATCATCTGGGATTTTGCATATTGTAATATTGTGATATGGCTTGTGTTTTCTTTCCTGGTTTTAAAGGATGCATTACCGTCTACGACGACAACGACTACTACTACTACTACTGCTACTACTGCTATTACTACTACTACGACTACTACTGCTACTGCTACTGCTACTGCTATGTTTGACTGCTCCCGTTAGGGGGCGCCACAGCGGATCATCCGTCTCCGTTTCTTCCTTTCCTCTGCATCTTCCTCTGTCACACCAGCCACCTGCATGTCCTCCCTCACCACCTCCATAAACCTCCTCTTTGGCCTTCCTCTTCTCCTCTTCCCTGGCTGCTCCATATTCAGCATCCTTCTCCCAATATACTCAGCATCTCTCCTCCACACATGTCCAAACCATCTCAATCTTGTCTCTCTTGCTTTGTCTCGAAACCGTCCAACCTGAGCTGTCCCTCTAATATACTCGTTCCTAATCCTGTCCTTCGTCATCACTCCCAATGAAAATCTTATCATCTTCATCTCTGCCACCTCCAGCTCCTCCTCCTGTCTTTTCATCAGTGCCACTGTCTCCAAACCATACAACATAGCTGGTCTCACTACCATCTTGTAAACCTTCCCTTTAACTCTTGCTGGTACCCTTCTGTCACAAATCACTCCTGACACTCTTCTCCGCCCACTCCACCCTGCCTGTACTCTCTTCTTCACCTCTCTTCTGCACTCCCCGTTACTTTGGACAGTTGACCCCAAGTATTTAAACTCAGATGCCTTCGTCACCTCCGCTCCTTGCATCCTCACCATTTCACTGCCCTCCCTCTCATTCACATGTATTCCGTCTTGCTCCTACTGACTTTCATTCCTCTTCTCTCCAGTGCATACCTCCACCTCTCCGGGCTCTCCTCCACCTGCACCCTACTACTCGTGGTCAAGTAAATTCTTTATGAGACAGTACAAGCCTGTTTCATGCCTCAAGCAATCATCAGCTGTCAGTAAAGCTACATGGGATATATATATATATATATATATATATATATATATATATATATATATATATATCACTCGTGCACCAAGCCTTGACTCTCAGGGTAGTGAGGTCATGGCCCGGTCAGAGTCGACGTGATGCCGGGGTCATAGTTATGGGATTATGGGATGGATAGCTGCTCTCTTGCAGGGTCTGTGTACACAAACACACACAGACAAACACAGAGGTAAATATTTAACAACTGAGCATCACCTTCACGCACCGACTTCTGCCGCCGTTCTCTTTCTGTCAATCCCTCGCTCACTCTCTTTCTATAGCTGCCATATCTGTTCTTCATGTTTCTCCTTCTTACACTGCATCTCTCATGTGTTTCTCTCGCCGTCTCACCATCTCTCTCTCTCTCTCTCTCTCTCTCTCTCTCTCAATAGCCCTGAATCTGTCTCCCTGTCTCTCTTCCTCCACATGATTAGTTTCAGTGTCGTTGGACTGGTTTGGGGAAAAGCACTGTATTTATCCATTCACACATTATGTAATAACTCAACAAATGTAATTAATTTTCACTTCATTATGGAATAACACCCACATGTTCGCTTCATTATGTAATAACACCCACATGTTCACTTCATTATGTAATAACACCCACATTTTCTAATAACTTGCCGCATGTTGTAATAAACAGCCTGAAAGCTATATGTAATATATATGCAATAAATGTAATATATGTAATAAATGTCCCTGCATCTGGTAATGAAGTAGCATACTTCGGTGGTGTGTGTGTGGCTGGCAAATGTCAGGAGACACACACACGTGCATATACACTCACTGGCCACTTTATTAGGTACACCTTGCTAGTACCGGGTTGGACCCCCTTTTGCCTTCAGAACTGCCTTAGTCCTTCATGGCATAGATTCAACAAGGTACTGGAAACATTCCTTAGAGAGTTTGGTCCATATTGACATGATAGCATCACGCAGTTGCTGCAGATTTGTCGGCTGCACATCCATGATGCGAATCTCCCGGTCCACCACATCCCAAAGGTGCTCTACTGGATTGAGATCTGGTGACTGTGGAGGCCATTTGAGTACAGTGAACTCAATGTCATGTTCAAGAAACCAGTCTGAGATGATTCGAGCTTTATGACATGGCGCGTTATCCTGCTGGAAGTAGCCATCAGAAGATGGGAACACTGTGGTCATAAAGGGATGGACATGGTCAGCAACAATACTCAGGTAGGCTGTGGCGTTGACACGATGCTCAGTTGGTACTAAGGGGCCCAAAGTGTGCCAAGAAAATATCCCCCACACCATTACACCACCACCACCAGCCTGAAGCGTTGATACAAGGCAGGATGGATCCATGCTTTCATGTTGTTGACGCCAAATTCTGACCCTACCATCCGAATGTCGCAGCAGAAATCGAGACTCATCAGACCAGGCAACGTTTTTCCAATCTTCTATTGTCCAATTTTGGTGAGCCTGTGCGAATTGTAGCCTCAGTTTCCTGTTCTTAGCTGACAGGAGTGGCACCCGGTGTGGTCTTCTGCTGCTGTAGCCCATCTGCCTCAAGGTTCGACGTGTTGTGCGTTCAGAGATGCTCTTCTGCATACCTTGGTTGTAATGAGTGGTTATTTGAGTTACTGTTGCCTTTCTGTCAGCTCGAACCAGTCTGGCCATTCTCCTCTGACCTCTGGCATCAACAAGGCATTTTCACCCACAGAACAGCCGCTCACTGGATATTTTCTCTTTTTCGGACCATTCTCTGTAAACCCTAGAGACGGTTGTGCGTGGAAATCCCAGTAGATCAGCAGTTTCTGAAATACTCAGACCAGCCCGTCTGGCACCAACAACCATGCCACGTTCAAAGTCACTTAAATCACCTTTCTTCCCCATTCTGATGCTCGGTTTGAACTGCAGCAGATCGTCTTGACCATGTCTACATGCCTAAATGCATTGAGTTGCTGCCACGTGATTGGCTGATTAGAAATTTGCGTTAACGAGCAGTTGGGCAGGTGTGCCTAATAAAGTGGCCAGTGAGTGTATGTGCATGCACGAGTGCGCACACACACACACACACACACACAGCGCCGGTATTGCACAATCAGGGTTATTTTATACAGCCAAAGAGAGAAAAGATGGTCGCACAGCAGAAGACCAGTCTGGAACAACACATTCTTTACTGTAAACTCTGCATTGCACACACTCACGGTATGTGTGCATCATGTGTGTGTCGTGTGTGTATCATGTGTGTGTATTGTGCGTGTGTCATGCTGTAGTGGTCAGCAACACTATGGATGAATATTTACACTGTTAGTATTACTTTTCATTGTGTTTAAGTATTTAAGTACGTAAGGGAAAAACAACCACAGCATCTAGGTTAACAACACGCTGATGTGCAGTGGACTTCTGCTACACAAACAGCCCAGGTTGAACTTGCAAACTTAACTGTAGCCCACATCCTCAAGCAGGATCACCCACGTACTATTTTTGCTGAATAGCTCCCTTAGTCTCATTGCAGGACCACCACCACGTCCAGCAGACATGCAGAGCCTCGTCATACTGACGACACGGTCATAATCCAGCCAAGGCTTTCAGCTGAAGACTCGCTAAGGTGGATCTGCTGATTCAGCAGTCATGCAAGGTCTGTCCCTGCTTGTTTCTGGCTTTTTAAACAGTTTATATTCCATGACGGGCGGCACGGTGGCGCAGTGGTTAGTGCAGTCACCTCACAGCAAGAAGGTCCTGGGTTCGAGCCCCGGGGTAGTCCAACCTTGGGGGTCGTCCCGGGTCATCCTCTGCGTGGAGTTTACATGTTCTCCCCGTGTCTGCGTGGATTTCCTCCGGGTGCTCCGGTTTCCTCCCACAGTCCAAAGACATGTAGGTCAGGTGAATCAAAGACATGTAGGTCAGGTGAATCAAAGACATGTAGGTCAGGTGGATCAAAGACATGTAGGTCAGGTGGATCAAGACATGTAGGTCAGGTGAATCAAAAACATGTAGGTCAGGTGGATCAAAGACATGTAGGTCAGGTGACTCAAACACATGTAGGTCAGGTTAATTAAAGACATGTAGGTCAGGTGGATCAAAGACATGTAGGTCAGGTGGATCAAAGACATGTAGGTCAGGTGACTCAAACACATGTAGGTCAGGTGGATCAAACACATGTAGGTCAGGTGGATCAAACACATGTAGGTCAGGTGGATCAAAGACATGTAGGTCAGGTGGATCAAAAACATGTAGGTCACGTGAAACAAAGACATATAGGTCAGGTGAAACAAAGACATGTAGGTCAGGTGAAACAAAGACATGTAGGTCAGGTGACTCAAAGACATGTAGGTCAGGTGGATCAAAGACATGTAGGTCAGGTGGATCAAAGACATGTAGGTCAGGTGAATCAAAGACATGTAGGTCAGGTGGATCAAAGACATGTAGGTCAGGTGGCTCAAAGACATGTAGGTCAGGTGGATCAAAGACATGTAGGTCAGGTGACTCAAACACATGTAGGTCAGGTGACTCAAAGACATGTAGGTCAGGTGGATCAAAGACATGTAGGTCAGGTGAAACAAAGACATGTAGGTCAGGTGAAACAAAGACATGTAGGTCAGGTGACTCAAAGACATGTAGGTCAGGTGAATCAAAGACATGTAGGTCAGGTGGATCAAAGACATGTAGGTCAGGTGAATCAAAGACATGTAGGTCAGGTGAATCAAAGACATGTAGCTCAGGTGGATCAAAGACATGTAGGTCAGGTGGATCAAAGACATGTAGGTCAGGTGGATCAAAGACATGTAGGTCAGGTGGCTCAAAGACATGTAGGTCAGGTGGCTCAAAGACATGTAGGTCAGGTGAATCAAAGACATGTAGGTCAGGTGGCTCAAAGACATGTAGGTCAGGTGGATCAAAGACATGTAGGTCAGGTGAATCAAAGACATGTAGGTCAGCTGGATCAAAGACACTTAGGTCAAGTGGATCAAAGACATGTAGGTCAGGTGAATCAAAGACATGTAGGTCAGGTGGATCAAAGACAAATAGGTCAGGTGGATCAAAGACATGTAGGTCAGGTGAATCAAAGACATGTAGGTCAGGTGAATCAAAGACATGTAGGTCAGGTGAATCAAAGACATGTAGGTCAGGTGAATCAAAGACATGTAGGTCAGGTGGATCAAAGACATGTAGGTCAGGTGGATCAAAGACATGTAGGTCAGGTGAATCAAAGACATGTAGGTCAGCTGGATCAAAGACACTTAGGTCAAGTGGATCAAAGACATGTAGGTCAGGTGAATCAAAGACATGTAGGTCAGGTGGATCAAAGACAAGTAGGTCAGGTGGATCAAAGACATGTAGGTAAGGTGAATCAAAGACATGTAGGTCAGGTGGATCAAAGACATGTAGGTCAGGTGAATCAAAGACAAGTAGGTCAGGTGAACGGGCCGTACTAAAGTGTCCCTAGGGGTGTGTGTGTCTGTGTGTGGGTGTGAGTGTATGTGCTGGCCCTGTGGTGGCCTGGCGACCTGGCCAGGGTGTCTCTCCACTGCTGGGATAGCCTCCAGCATCCTCGCGATCCTACGTTGGATAAGCGGTTTGGATAATGGATGGATGGATAGTCCAGTCCTGTTTTTCCATTTCGAATTAATTAATTCGTTTCTTTGTTTGTTTGTCCGTCATTATTTTTGTCTCTATACTAACACTTTGGCGTCTCTACATCCATCAGGAAACAACAGGATTTAGACGTGGTGTGTGTCAGTCCATGTTTTCATTTTTCAGCATCAACCCTTTTGAAAACGTGTTTAGGGGCGTCTGGGTGGCGTGGCGGTCCGTTGCCTACCAACACGGGGCTCGCCGGTTCGAATCCCCGTGTTACCTCCGGCTTGGTCGGGCGCTCCTACAAGACACAATTGGCCGTGTCTGCGGGTGGGAAGCCGGATGTGGGTATGTGTGCTGGTCGATGCACTAGCGCCTCCTCTGGTCGGTCAGTGTGCCTGTTCGGGGTCTGGGGGGAATAGCGTGAACCTCCCACATGCTACGTCCCCCTGGTGAAACTCCTCACTGTCAGGTGAAAAGAAGCGGCTGGTGCTGGTGACTCCACATGTATGGGAGGAGGCATGTGGTAGTGTGCAGCCCTCCCCGGATCAGCGGGGGGTGGGGGTGGGGGTGGGGGGCAGAGACCGGGACGGCCCGGGAGAGTGGGGTAACAGGCCGGATAGAGCTGGGGAGAGGAGACGTGTTTAAGATGATACCATAGAGGCTGCAGCTCCTGAGCCAGGGCCACCTGCTGTTTCCCCACAGCACCACAACACAAATACACAACCACATCCAAAACCTACAACAACACACACACCCACACCAACACACACCCACACTAACACACACTAACACACGCACACCCGCACTAACACACACCCACACCCACTAACACACCCACACACACTAACACACACCCACACTAACACACACCCACACATACCCACACTAGCACACACCCACACATACCCACACTAACACACACCCACATACACTAACACACACACACCCACACTAACACACACCCACACACACTAACACACGCACACCCACACACCCACACTAACACACACACACACACACTAACACACACCCACACATACCCACACTAACACACACACACCCACACTAACACACACCCACACTCACACACACCCACACTAACACACATATATCCACAGTAACACACACACCCACACTAACACACATACCCTCTCCAACACACACCCACACTCACACACACACCCACACTCACACACATACCCACACTAACACACATATCCACACTGTGACAACCACGGCGGAACTTAGCAGCCGACCCAACAACGAAACAGAGACCGTGGGCAGGTTGAGCCGCTGTGGGCATTTATTCAAAACACACACGGAAAAACGCTCCACAGGAGTCCTGCTCCTCTTCCGAGCCGGCTGGCTCCCGTCTTCCTTTGCTCCTACGCTGGGCAGCCAACACAACTATAGCTTTCTCTCTCGCCCCCTGGCGGCTGTCTATAGCTTTCTCTCTCGCCCCCTGGCGGCTGTCTCTGGCTCTCTTTTATCCTTGGGCTCCTCATCAGCCTCTGATTGGGGCCAGGTGTGTCGCTCAGTCTCCCTCCCGTTGAGGGGGGAAGTGGCTACAGGTGTGTTTCTGGGCTGTGCTGGGTCGCTGGCCATGGTGCAGAAGCTGGGCTGACACCGGGGTTGTCACAACTCCCCCTCCCAAGAAGGAAGCCAGGGTCCCCACGGATGGCCCAGAGGCAGGCATCGCGGCGGGACAGGGCGTCGGCGTTGGCGTTCTCCCGTCCCGGGTGGTGCACCACTCTGAAACTAATCCTGCAACATAAGGAACCATCGTGTTACCCGCTCGTTTGTGTCCTTGGCGGCAGCCATCCACCGGAGCGGAGCATGGTCCGTGACGAGGTCGAAGCGTCTCCCCAGGAGGTAGTAGCGGAGCTTCTCCACTGCCCACGTGATGGCCAATGCCTCCTTCTCTACCGTGGAGTAGGCCCACTCATGGGGCAGGAACTTGCGGCTTATGTAGGTCACCGGATGCATCAGTTTGGACAACAAAAGGCAGGGCAAAATCAGGGGTAACCAGTACTGAATCAGAGCAGAGGGCTTGCCTGAGCGTGGTGAAGGCCTCCTCCGCTTCTCTGGTCCAGAGAACACGGTCAGGTAGGTTCTTCTTGGTGAGGTCGTGGAGCGGGCCGGCCAGGGTTGCGTACTGGGGGATGAACCTCTGGTAGTACCCCACCAGTCCAAGGAACGACTTCACCTGTTTTTTCGTCACAGGGCGGGGCCACTCCCTGATGGCCTCCAGCTTCGGTTTCTGGGGCCACACGTTGCCTCATCCCACTCGGTAGCCCAGGTACGAGGCTTCCTCAACCCCAAGGTGGCACTTCCGCGGGTTGGCTGTGAGGCCCGCGGCCCTCAGGGCCCCCAGGACAGCTCGCAGATGGGTCAGGTGACCCCCCCAGGTGGCACTGTGGATCACAATGTCGTCCAGGTAGGCCGCGGCGTAGGCCCAGTGAGGACCCAGGACCCGGTCAAACATCATCTCGAACGGGAGTACGGTGTATTGGTACAACCCGGTTGGGGTCGCAAACGCCATCTTCTCCCTTGCAGCCGGTGTCAGGGGAACCTGCCAATAGTCTTTAGTTAAGTCAAGGGCTGCAATGAAACGGGCTGGCCCTAGCCGCTCAATGAGCTCGTCTACCCGGGGCATGGGATAGGCGTCAAACCTGGACACTGCATTCAGCTGCCTGAAATCATTGCAAAACCTAAAAGTCCCATCTGGCTTAGGTAGAAGGACTATGGGGCTAAACCAATGGCTCTGAGACTCGTCTATCACCCCCAACTTCAGCATCTTTTCTACCTCCTCCTGAATGGCTGTCCGCCTCGCAGTCGTCACTGTAGTTCACCCAGGCAGCTCTGAGAAGACGTCCTGGTGCCACAGGACCACTTCACGGAGATCCTGCTGCTGGCTGGGCCCCAACATGGCTCCCATTGGAACCTGGGGGGGGGGGGAGTGGGTTAGAAACACTGGACCGGCCTGTGGGGCAGGGTGAGAGTGCCACTTTTTAAGCAGATTCATATGGTAGAGCTGCTTAGGTGTCCGTCTCCCCGGCTGTCTTACCACATAGTTCACCTTCCCCACCTGCTCAACCACCTCGTAAGGCCCCTGCCACTTGGCCAGGAACTTACATTCAGATGAGGGGATTAGGACCAGTACCTTCTCACCTGGCTGGAAGGTACACAGCTGGGCCCCTCTGTTGTACACCCGGGCCTGGGCTTGCTGGGCCTGTTCCAGGTGCATCCGCACCACCGGCCAGATCTGGGCCAGTCTCTTCTTCATCCCCTCCACGTGTTCAATGACGGAGTGGTGGGGCGACCTTGGCCAGGTCGAGCAGCCCCTTCGGTCTCCTCCCATACAGCAGCTCGAACGGGGAGAACCCAGTGGAGGCCTGGGGTACCTCCCGGATGGCGAACAGCACATGTGGCAGGAGCTGGTCCCAGTTCTTCCCATCAAGGTCGATTACCTTCTTCAACATGCTCTTAAGGGTCTTGTTAAATCTCTCCACCAGCCCGTCTGTCTGGGGGTGGTACACAGACGTCCTCAGCTGCTTCACCTGTAAGAGACTCAGGAGATCCTTTAAGACCCTGGACATAAAGCAGGAGCCCTGGTCTGTTAAGATTTCCCTGGCAATCCCCACCCGGCTAAACAGCAGCATCAGCTCCCTGGCTACAGACTTGGAAGAGGTGGCACGCAGTGGCACGGCTTCAGGACACCGAGTGGTGTAGTCCATCATCACCAGTAGATATCTGTGGCCTCTGCTGGTCTTGGGGAGGGGCCCCACTATGTCCATAGCCAGTCTCTGGCTGTTGAAACCGCCGGTCTGCATGGGCTAGCAGTTAGCTTAGCCCACCCAGCGTCCTGTCGGACCACCCTCTGCGTTTCCTCCTCGGGTGCAGCTCCAGGCAGGGGCCGTGGTCCCCAGGCCCACTGGACGAAGCAGACCAAGCTCTCCCAGCCAATCCAGCACCACCTCTCCTAGCCAGACACCCCGACACACCTCCCCGCACCCCACATGACCACATCAAAACACCACAGTCAACGCCAGCTGAGGCCGCCGCCAGACCGCCCTCGGTCTTATCAGAACTGCCGGTCTGCATGGGCTACAGTCAGCTTAGCCTGCCACGCTCCCCCAGCCCCTCCAGCACCAGCTCCCCCAGCTCCTCCAGCACCAGCTCCCCGAGCCCCTCCAGCACCAGCTCTCCCAGCTCCTCCAGCACCAGCTCTCCCAGCCCCTCCAGCACCAGCTCCCCCAGCACCAGCTCTCCCAGCTCCTCCAGCACCAGCTCTCCCAGCTGTCAAGCGAAATCCAGCATCACAGACATAAATCCTATCCCATAAGTCCACATGACGACACAAACTCAGATGTAGACGTGGACAAAGACACTGCATGGTCGGCACTGGGTGAGGCCGCCACAAGCGCGAGTCCACGCCTCCATCTTCCCACAGCGCAAGCACAGAGAGAGCTGAAGCCTTGGCAGTCCCGGGTTCAGGTCAGCTTCCTTATCCCTCTTAAAGGGTTTAGTGGGAGATGAAAATCGCTTCCTAGGCAGTCCCAGTGTTTGCTCCAAACCAGAGACGTGAAGAGATGAGACGGCCTTTGCTGACGCCCCCTGTCGGTCTGTCAGACCACATCATCTGGTCCCGCGGCCGTGTTGCCTGGCTGCTGTCCTGCACAATGATGCCGCTCCCTGGATGACAGAACAATGAAGAGACAAAGAGATTTGAAAAAGAATAACATTACTAGATCTGTGAGACACACACACACACACACACACACACACGCACACACCCCCAGAATAAAGAAGCATTCACAAGTGTGACAGACACACACTCACAATGAGATCACAGGCTTCTATCAAACGGACCAGTGTCTTTTTCTCTCCATCTATCTGCCTGTCTTCCCCCTCATCTGCCTGTCTTCCCCCTCATCTGCCTGTCTTCCCCTTCATCCGCCTGTCTTCCCCCTCATCTGCCTGTCTTCCCCTTCATCTGCCTGTCTTCCCCCTCATCTGCCTGTCTTCCCCTTCGTCTGTCTGTCTTCCACCTCGTCTTCCTGTCTTCCCCTTCATCTGACTGTCTTCCCATTCATCTGCCTGTCTTCCCATTCATCTGCCTGTCTTCCCCTTCATCTGCCTGTCTTCCCCCTCATCTGCCTGTCTTCCCCTTCGTCTGTCTGTCTTCCACCTCGTCTTCCTGTCTTCCCCTTCATCTGACTGTCTTCCCATTCATCTGCCTGTCTTCCCATTCATCTGCCTGTCTTCCACCTCGCCTGCCTGTCTTCCCCCTCGCCTGCCTGTCTTCCCCCTCGCCTGCCTGTCTTCCCCCTCGCCTGCCTGTCTTCCCCCTCGCCTGTCTGTCTTCCCTCTCACCTGCCTGTCTTCCTCCTCATCTGCCTGTCTTCCCTCTCACCTGCCTGTCTTCCTCCTCATCTGCCTGTCTTCCCTCTCACCTGCCTGTCTTCCCCCTTCATCTGGTTGTCAGGTAACAATGTTGGCCTCTCGCTACATCTCTCTCCCTTTCTGTTTGACCATCTCTTCCTCTCTCTGTCTGTCTGTCTGTCTGTCTCTCTCTGGTTTTCTGGTCTTGGTGTTTGTCCTTGTCACACAGCATACGGAATTTGAAATGGTGTGTTATTTAAATTTGAAAACCTCTCTGAAAATCAGATGTACCTTATGAAATAATCCTCCATGTAAACTCACGTGACCTGGACCGGATTAACACAGAATGGAAGTTGGATCCGGGCAGGATCTTCACTGCACGTGTTCCAGCCAAGGGTTTTTATTCACATTTTGACGTTTCATATATATATATTTAAAAAAGCCTTTATGGAAATGGCACGTTTCAAATGAATCACTGCAGCAGAAAGGAAGCCAGTCCAGTAGAGGGGAAGCCAGTCCAGTAGACAGGAAATCAGTTCAGTAGACAGGAAGTCAGTCCAGAAGAGGGGAAGCCAGTCCAGTAGAGGGGAAGCCAGTCCAGTAGACAGGAAGTCAGTTCAGTAGACAGGAAGTCAGTTCAGTAGACGGGAAGTCAGTCCAGTAGACAGGAAGTCAGTCCAGTAGAGGGGAAGCCAGTCCAGTAGACAGGAAGTCAGTTCAGTAGACAGGAAGTCAGTTCAGTAGACGGGACGTCAGTCCAGTAGACAGGAAGTCGGTTCAGTAGATGGGAAGTCAGTCCAGTAGAGGGGAAGCCAGTCCAGTAGACAGGAAGTCAGTTCAGTAGACAGGAAATCAGTTCAGTAGACAGGAAGTCAGTTCAGTAGACGGGAAGTCAGTCCAGTAGAGGGGAAGCCAGTCCAGTAGAGGGGGAAGCCAGTCCAGTAGACAGGAAGTCAGTCCAGTAGACGGGGAAGTCAGTCCAGTAGAGGGGAAGCCAGTCCAGTAGAGGGGAAGCCAGTCCAGTAGACGGGAAGTCAGTCCAGTAGAGAGGAAGCCAGTCCAGTAGAGAGGAAGCCAGTCCAGTAGAGGGGGAGCCAGTCCAGTAGCGAGGAAGTCAGTGCAGTAGACAGGAAGTCAGTTCAGTAGACGGGACGTCAGTCCAGTAGACAGGAAGTCGGTTCAGTAGATGGGAAGTCAGTCCAGTAGAGGGGAAGCCAGTCCAGTAGACAGGAAGTCAGTTCAGTAGACAGGAAATCAGTTCAGTAGACAGGAAGTCAGTTCAGTAGACGGGAAGTCAGTCCAGTAGAGGGGAAGCCAGTCCAGTAGAGGGGGAAGCCAGTCCAGTAGACAAGAAGTCAGTCCAGTAGAGAGGAAGTCAGTCCAGTAGACAGGAAGTCAGTCCAGTAGAGAGGAAGTCAGTGCAGTAGACAGGAAGTCAGTCGAGTAGACAGGAAGTCAGTCCAGTAGAGAGGACAAGCATAATCAGCTGTTTCTTCATCTCAAGTGGCCCGTCTTTTGTGGGTGTGGAAGTGTGGACAGATCTGACGGAAACTACCCTGAATCCACATTATTCATTTTGCCACGTTCAGTCATCCTCTTGAAAGTGATGTGAGCGTTGGACGGGAACAGAACTCGTAAGTATTTTAAGTTCCGGGTCATTTTGCTTTCATTATAACGCTCACATGTCGTGACACGGTTTTCAGCCCCTTCTGGGACTGTAATGTATTTGACATTAGGACTGAATGTTCCTGCTTGGGTATATAGGTCACAGTGGATTTACACACCACTTCAAATAGATGCTTAATTAATTCTGCTGGAAAAAAGAAAAACACACAGTTGAAATTCATTACAAACCGCTCCTGATGGACCCCTCTCGAGGGCTGAAGCTTCACTTTTAGCAGCACTTTCTCCTGTCATGCTCCGATCAGTCTGGATACATTTACTGTCATGCTCAGATCAGTCTGGATACATTTACTGTCATGCTCAGATCAGTCTGCATACATTTACTATAATGCTCAGATCAGTCTGGATACATTTACTGTCATGCTCAGATCAGTCTGGATACATTTACTGTCATGCTCAGATCAGTCTGCATACATTTACTGTCATGCTCAGATCAGTCTGCATACATTTACTGTCATGCTCAGATCAGTCTGCATACATTTACTGTCATGCTCAGCTCAGTCTGCATACATTTACTGTAATGCTCAGCTCAGTCTGCATACATTTACTGTCATGCTCAGCTCAGTCTGCATACATTTACTGTAATGCTCAGATCAGTCTGCATACATTTACTGTCATGCTCAGATCAGTCTGCATACATTTACTGTCATGCTCAGATCAGTCTGCATACATTTACTGTCATGCTCAGCTCAGTCTGTATACATTTACTGTAATGCTCAGCTCAGTCTGCATACATTTACTGTAATGCTCAGATCAGTCTGCATACATTTACTGTAATGCTCAGATCAGTCTGCATACATTTGCTGTCATGCTCAGATCAGTCTGTATACATTTACTGTAATGCTCAGATCAGTCTGCATACATTTACTGTAATGCTCAGATCAGTCTGCATACATTTACTGTAAAGCTCAGATCAGTCTGCATACATTTACTGTAATGCTCAGATCAGTCTGTATACATTTACTGTCATGCTCAGCTCAGTCTGCATACATTTACTGTAATGCTGAGGCCAGTCTGCATACATTTACTGTAATGCTCAGCTCAGTCTGCATACATTTACTGTCATGCTCAGCTCAGTCTGCATACATTTACTGTAATGCTCAGATCAGTCTGCATACATTTACTGTCATGCTCAGATCAGTCTGCATACATTTACTGTCATGCTCAGCTCAGTCTGCATACATTTACTGTAATGCTCAGCTCAGTCTGCATACATTTACTGTCATGCTCAGCTCAGTCTGCATACATTTACTGTCATGCTCTGCTCAGTCTGCATACATTTACTATAATGCTCTGCTCAGTCTGCATACATTTACTGTAATGCTCTGCTCAGTCTGCATACATTTACTGTAATGCTCTGCTCAGTCTGCATACATTTACTGTAATGCTGAGGCCAGTCTGTATACATTTACTGTAATGCTTAGGCCAGTCTGCATACATTTACTGTCATGCTCAGCTCAGTCTGCATACATTTACTGTAATGCTCAGCTCAGTCTGCATACATTTACTGTAAAGCTCAGATCAGTCTGTATACATTTACTGTCATGCTCAGCTCAGTCTGCATACATTTACTGTCATGCTCAGATCAGTCTGCATACATTTACTGTCATGCTCAGATCAGTCTGCATACATTTACTATAATGCTCAGATCAGTCTGCATACATTTACTGTCATGCTCAGATCAGTCTGCATACATTTACTGTCATGCTCAGATCAGTCTGCATACATTTACTGTCATGCTCAGATCAGTCTGCATACATTTACTATAATGCTTAGGACAGTCTGTATACATTTACTGTAATGCTTAGGACAGTCTGCATACATTTACTGGTAGGATTAATGGAACCTGCTCCCCCTAATGCCAGGTTTTTTCAGATTAAAAGAAAAAGAAAGACGGGAAAAAAGAAACAGGCAGCAGGCAGTCAGCCTGTGAGACAAGCATCCATTGATTTGAGCTTTGGTGAAATGGCGGTAATGACGGCTCACTGAGGGGAAATGCCGGAGGGCTTTTCTGAGCAGGGGGGTCCGGATTCAAGGAGATGGAGCTAAAGAAAGAAAGCAGCGTTAAAGGTGCCAGGGTGAGGAGCAGGCTGAGGAGCAGGCTGTGGGGCAGGGTGAGGAGCAGGCTGAGGAGCAGGCTGGGGGGCAGGGTGAGGAGCAGGCTGAGGAGCAGGCTGGGGGGCAGGCTGAGGAGCAGGCTGGGGGGCAGGGTGAGGAGCAGACTGTGGGGCAGGGTGAGGAGCAGGCTGGGGGGCAGGGTGAGGAGCAGGCTGTGGGGCAGGGTGAGGAGCCGGAGGATGAGATGGGGAAAGAAGTTTGACGGTGGAACTGAGGAGGATTTAAGGAGATGAGAGTCAAATTCTTAAGAAGTGAGAGGAGGAATGGAGTGAAAGAACATCCTGGGTCCTACGCGGTGTGTGTGTGTGTGTGTGTGTGTGTGTGTGTGTGTGTGTGTGTGTGTGTGTGTGTGTGTGTGTGTGTGTGTATTTCTGTGAGACAGGTATTAAATATAAGGAAATCATGTCATCAGAAAGCACTTCTATTATTATTAATATTATAATTATTATTATTATTACTATAGAAATGTCCTTTAACATCATGCCATAATACAGTAGTGCCCCTTTTTTTACAAGTCCCAGGACTCCTATCAATACTGGTACTGTTGTGGTTTTTACAAGTCCCAGGGCTCCTATCACTACTGGTACTGTTGTGGTTTTTACAAGTCCCAGGGCTCCTATCACTATTGGTTCTGTTGCGGTTTTTACAAGTCCCAGGGCTCCTATCACTACTGGTACTGTTGTGGTTTTTACAAGTCCCAAGGCTCCTATCACTACTGGTATTGTTGTGGTTTTTACAAGTCCCAGGGCTCCTATCACTACTGGTACTGTTGTGGTTTTTACAAGTCCCAAGGCTCCTATCACTACTGGTATTGTTGTGGTTTTTACAAGTCCCAGGGCTCCTATCACTACTGGTACCGTTGTGGTTTTTACAAGTCCCAGGGCTCCTATCACTACTGGTACTGTTGTGGTTTTTACAAGTCCCAAGGCTCCTATCACTACTGGTACTGTTTTGGTTTTTACAAGTCCCAGGGCTCCTATCACTACTGGTACTGTTATGGTTTTTACAAGTCCCAGGGCTCCTATCACTACTGGTACTGTTGTGGTTTTTACAAGTCCCAGGGCTCCTATCACTACTGGTACTGTTGTGGTTTTTACAAGTCCCAGGGCTCCTATCACTACTGGTACTGTTGTGGTTTTTACAAGTCCCAGGGCTCCTATCACTACTGGTACTGTTGTGGTTTTTACAAGTCCCAGGGCTCCTATCACTACTGGTACTGTTGCGGTTTTTACAAGTCCCAGGGTTCCTATCACTACTGGTATTGTTGTGGTTTTTACAAGTCCCAGAGCTCCTATCAATACTGGTATTGTTGTGGTTTTTACAAGTCCCAGGGCTCCTATCACTACTGGTACTGTTGTGGTTTTTACAAGTCCCAGGGTTCCTATCACTACTGGTATTGTTGTGGTTTTTACAAGTCCCAGGGCTCCTATCACTACTGGTACTGTTGTGGTTTTCATTCCCCACATTCGTTCAGTCTGGATTTCAAGGTCTTTATGTTTGGACAGTTTTTCAGTTACTGTTACTGAGGTGCTCCTTTCAGTCGGGATGGACATGTCGATGAGTAGGCAGCTTTTTTCTTTTTTGTTCTTGATGACGATGTCTGGTCTGTTGGCCTTTATCTCACGATCTGTCTGTACTGGCATGTCCCATGAGAGTGTGATGTGGTCTTTTTCTGTTCCTGTTTGGGGCTCGTGCCATTTGTCTTTTGTGTTGGTGTTGAATTCTTTGCAGATGTTCCAGTGCAGGTATGTGGCGGCCTTGTTGTGTCTTTGTATGTGTTCAGTTCTTGCCAGCTCAGGGCACCCTGCCCCCATATGGTCACTGGTTTCCTGGAATTGACCACATATCCTGCACACTGGGTCTATGCCATCTTGTAGGGTTCTGCTCCGGTAGTACTTGGTCTTGATGGCCTGGTCTTTGGCAGCGATGATAAAGCACTCCATTTGGGATTTCAGCCCAGCTGTTTTGAGCCATTGGTTGGCCATATGTTGGTCTACATCTTCCTCACCTACTCTTTTTGGGTATTGCCCATGCACTTGTTTCCCTTCCCATTTTTGTTTCATTTGTTCTTGGGCGTGACGCATTGCTTTTTGTTTGACCTTTCAGGTGTGGATGGTTGGAGCTTCATTTTCAGGTTGCAGTGTTTCAGGGAGGTTGAGCTCTCTTCTGAACATTGCAGCTTGGTTATCTACGGAGCGCTTTTTGCTTTGTTTTTCATGCTCTCTAGCAGTCATGAGAAGGGGCTCATTTCTGGTGTTAAGGTAAGTATCTAGGCCTATTGTTGTTGTTTTGTAGGCAGTTTCCAGTTGGATTAGACCCCTGCCACCCTCGTTTCTGGGGAGGTACAATCTATCCACATGTGGTTTGGGGGGTGCACCCTCTGTAAGGTGAGTATTGTTCTTGTTTTTCTATCTAGTTTCCTGATCTCTTCTAGTTTCCAGTCGATGATGTTGAAGCTGTAAGTTACGACGGGTGTAGCCAGGGTGTTGATGGCTTCCATTCGGTTGGATGCATTGAGTTGGGATTTTGTTACCATTCATATTCTTCAGTAGTACTCCTTTCTGATCTTTTCTTTCATTTTGGCATGTTGTATCCCGTCCCCTTCATTCACTCCCAGGTATTTGTATGTGCCTTCTTGTTCTAGGTCTTGGATGGTGGTGTCTAAGTCAATTTGGATGTTTTCGGTGGTGGTAAGTTTTCCTTTTTTGAATGCAGCTTTGGCACATTTGTCTAGTCCGAACTCCATTTTGATGTCGTCACTGAAGCCTTGTACGATGGTCAAAAGGTCAGTTTGTTCTTGGCCATTCTTGGTAAAGGTTTTCAGGTCATCCATGTAGACCAGATGGTTAATAGTGGATGAACCGGTAGTATAACCATAGCTGGTGTTGTTCAGGAGGGAGGATAGTGGAGTAAGAGCGATGCAGAAGAGGAGAGGAGAAAGAGAGTCGCCTTGAAATATGCCGCTATTGATGTTGAGCTGCCTTGAATGTGGCGTCCCGTCTGTGTATTTTAGAACAAGGCTTGTCTTCCACTGGTCCATACTTGCTGTTAGGAACTGGATAAGGATTGGTGATATTTTGTAGATGTCAACACATTTTAGTATCCAGTCATGGGGTACAGAGTCGAACGCCTTCTTATAGCCTATTTCTCTTCCTCGTTTTTACTTCCTTAATGATGGCCTTGTTTATTAAAAGCTGGTCTCTGCAGCCATAGTAGCTCCATTTTCCACAGCCTCTTGCTTCTATGGGAAGTAGGTTGTTTTTTTCCAGGTGTTTGTAAACTCTCCTGGAGATGATGGATGGTAAGATCTTGTAGGTTGTAGGGAGACACGTGATGGGACGAAAGTTTTTAGGGTTTTTGGTGTCTTCTGTTTTGGAAAGCAGGTAGGTGGTACCAGTTGTGAGCCATTCAGGGCAGGTTTCTGGGTTGCTGATGCATCCATTGTAGGCATTTGTCAGATCTTGGTGTAAAGATGGTAAGTTCTTGATCCAGAAGTTTGCTATCCCATCATTACCAGGGGCTTTCCAGTTACTGGACTTCTGTACTGCTGTTTTTGTTTCTTCTAGGGTTATTTGTGGCCATTCTTGTTGGTTGGTTTGAATGTTCTCTGTTTCTATTTGGCCGATCCATTCAGCGTTTTTGTTGTAATTCTTTTGTTTTTCCCAGATGTTGCTCCAGAAGTTCTCTACTTCACCAATTTTAGGTTGTTTTTTTTTTTTTTTACCTCAACTGACCTTTTTCCCTAGTTCTCTGTAGAATTTCTTTGTGTTTTCTTTGTAAGTTTTGTTCTGGTGGAAGAAATTTTGTCTCTTATCAAACTTTTCACTTGTTGGACTTTTGCTTGTAGTTTTTGTTTCAATGTTTCAATGGCTGTTAGTATTTGCTCTTTCTGTTTGATGTTGTGTTTCCTGATTAGTGCTCTTTTTCATTTTTTTCTTTGACTGATTTTTCATTTTTAATCTCATTTAGTGTAGATATGTCTCCCCTAATTTTGTGTATTTCATTTTAAATTTTCTTTTTCCATT
Source organism: Lampris megalopsis (assembly GCA_022114975.2). Taxonomy (NCBI): domain Eukaryota; kingdom Metazoa; phylum Chordata; class Actinopteri; order Lampriformes; family Lampridae; genus Lampris; species Lampris megalopsis. The sequence continues at coordinate 854,194 of JAJHIY020000041.1, forward strand.
TTGGTCGGTTATCTTTTCTTGGCCTGTTCTTCATCTTTTGTTTGATGCCCAGTGATTCAGTGATGGCGGGGGCAGTTGCATAGACAAGGTGGTTAATGTCTGTGAGGGACAGCACGTCTGGGAGTTGGTCTTTTATCTGGTTGATGGCTTTGTTTGCTGTTTCTATGGCTGATTTTGAGCGCTGATCACTTTTTATCTTTGGAATTGGTGGTCTCTGGCCTATTGGGGTTTCTTTGGCTATTTCATATCTTCTAAGGATGCTTTCTTTCATTGTGCTCACTTTCTCATCTTGTTCATCTTTGTTCTTGGTCACCTGGCTTATCAGTTCTCTCATTTTTGTGATTCTTATCTTCATTTTGCTCCTCTGGATCTGCGTTTGTATCCCTCTCATCAGGTTTTACATTCTCATCTCTCTGCTTTACTCCTGCTGGGATGGCTTGCAGCTCCGTTTCAGTTAGTCTTTTCTTATTGACGATATCACAGCGGACATTTGCAAGTTTGTTGGCATCTAGATTCAGCCTGTTTGTGGGGTTATTGACACGCCAGATGTCATAGGTGCTTTGAATTACAGATGTTTTGGGGTTGAAGGAAGCAGTGTAGAAGGCTTCCATGACTGGTTTGTACTCTTCCCTAGACCATTTCTGTCGACTGGCTTTAGTGGGATTTTGAGATGGTGCAACACGAGGGCCTCTTTGAGGAATGCCCTCGGTGTGGTGATCCTCACGTGCATTTTGGGAGGGTTTGTCCCAGTAGCACACTTTTCGATCTCAGCCTGGTTCCTCCCTGAAGATCGCGGTCCTTGGTAACCCGCGTGACGACCGATGCGGTATGAAGATTTGGTAATACGAGTTTCCATAGTAAAGGTTTTAGTGAATTTTAGGTTGCACTACCACCGGTATTTTTTCGAGATGCCAGCTCTAGGAGAGTTACCGACCAAGGTTAAAGAGCCTCTCCTGCCCATGAGGCAGGATAACCCCCGCCGGATGCCAACCCGGTACTTTAGAGACTCGGGGCTTTTGTTTTTGTCAGAGCCCCGCTGGCCGCTTGTATTGCTGGCTTGCCATACTGGCATTGCCCGGTCCGCGCCACGTGGAGGAGGGGTTGAACTTCTACGGACCGTATTATTATTATTATTAGTAGTAGTAGTAGTAGTGGCAGTAGTAGTATATTTAGTAGTAGTAGAGGTAACCGTACGGGTAATGGGATATGGGATGAAGCAAAAGGAGAACTCAACAGCAGTCAGTATGTGAAGTGGCTCTACTGAATGACTGACAACTGCCTGATAAACTGTAATGGCAGAGGTCAGAAGGTAACACACACACACACCACAAGTGGCAAAAGTGAATCTCAAGATGCAGACCTCACCTGTGGAGAAGATGAGAAAAGGAAAAATGAGAGAAAGAGACACACTGTTGCTCTCGCCTGGTATTTATATTCCTTATCTCATCCCTCCTCCCACCATGGGAAACGTCTTCTCTTTCATAAATGTCTCACGCATCCTGCTGGTTCCACCATTTTGACCAGTGTAACTTAACGTCTGTTCACAATGCCTTATAGGTTCAAATGTTTACCTTAAATAAAGCCGAGCCTCATCTCTCCCCCTTCTCACAGCCCTCTCTCCTTCTCACAGCCCTCTCTCCTTCCAAACCCCCTCTCCCCCTTCTCAAAGCCCTCTCTCCTTCTCACAGCCTTCTCTCCTTCTCACAGCCCTCTCTCCTTCTCACAGCCCTCTTCTCCTTCTCACAGCCTTCTCTCCTTCTCACAGCCCTCTTCTCCTTCTCACAGCCCTCTCTCCTTCTCACAGCCCTCTTCTCCTTCTCACAGCCCTCTCTCCTTCTCAAAGCCCTCTCTCCTTCTCACAGCCCTCTTCTCCTTCTCACAGCCCTCTTCTCCTTCTCACAGCCCTCTCTCCTTCTCACAGCCTTCTCTCCTTCTCAAAGCCCTCTTCTCCTTCTCAAAGCCCTCTTCTCCTTCTCACAGCCTTCTCTCCTTCTCAAAGCCCTCTTCTCCTTCTCAAAGCCCTCTTCTCCTTCTCAAAGCCCTCTTCTCCTTCTCACAGCCCTCTCTCCTTCCAAACCCCCTCTCTCCTTCCAAACCCCCTCTCCCCCTTCTCAAAGCCCTCTTCTCCTTCTCAAAGCCCTCTTCTCCTTCTCACAGCCCTCTCTCCTTCCAAACCCCCTCTCTCCTTCCAAACCCCCTCTTCTCCTTCCAAACCCCCTCTCTCCTTCCAAAAGTGACCAAAAGGAATCTTAAATATGACTTCGGTATTACTGAGAGAATAAGGGGTCGAAAAAGGTCAGAATGGGTGTAAGCGCTGACATAGCAGCAGAAACCATTAAACCAGTAGCACTAATCTGTCAGTCTGTTAACAACATGATATCAAAATACTTGTTTTTTGTCTTGTTTTTTTGGTGATTACTACTGGTATGATATATCACACACACTAAAATATAGTGTAACGTGCGTGGATAAGGAGACACGTTGGTCCTGGCCTAACAGGTCGGACCCTTTAGTCGACTGGTTAACGTCGTCGCTTGCGGAGTGGGAATTGCGGGTTCGCGTCCCGGCTGTGGCGGTACCCGGACTGCCCCCTGAATTCGCTTCAATATATTTATTTATCAACTGTCGTGTTTGACATTTCAAGCGCTTTTGGGGGCCCCCTGCTGAGGCGGGGGCCCTAAGCGACCGCTTAGTTCGCTTATGCCTGGGGCTGGCTCTGCACTACCGGATGTAGCATTGTCTAGTCTGTCCTCTTCTGTGATGTGTGTGTGTGTGTGTGTCACCACCTGCTGGTGTAACTAGTAACTGCACCTCACAGTTGTAGATTTTTATTTTTTATTTTGTTTAACAGATGTGCTGTGGAACGAATCGGCTCTGTGCGCAGTCCACTAACTTCCGGTTTCTACTGCAGGGGTCATACCAGTTTCCTGTTTGTTGGCGTGTGCTATTGACGGGTGAAAAGTTTCCAGTTGTACATATCAAGTTACATCCACGATTATGAGAAATGTGGACGTAACTTGATGTGTACAACCTGAATCTTTCCACCCGTTTGCTGGGAGGGGCAGGTGAAAGTGTGACGACAGTTGTGTGCGTGTCGCTGACGTTTATCCGTGCTAAATCCTGCAGGCATCGCCAAAAACATGCCATCGTCAATAGCACACACTGACAAACAGGAAACTGGTATGACCACTGCAGTAGAAACCGGAAGTCAAGTTACAAATGTCACGTGGCCCACAAACGATCCACAATTGTGTAAAACCTGTTTCACATGTCCAGATGGGTCCGCAAATGCGTTAATATCACTTTAAATGGTAAATGTACTGCATTTTTATAAAGCACTTTTCTAGTCTACCAGCCTCTCAAAGCGCTTTACTTTTACTTTTACTTACTGTGCTGAAACTATTTACATTTGTAAAAACCTGTAAGATTCTTAAGTGAAATTGAAATACGTGTTTACAGAGTAAGTAAAGCATATTTGCAAATCACTCTTCATTTTTGTGGACATGATTTAACACAACACATAAAAAATACATATTTGTGGATAATAAGATATGTGTGGACCATGATACCCATTTATAATAATAATAATAATGGACTACAATTACATAACGTGTTTCTAGACACTGTGCTGGCCACACCTGGGGCCTCACAACTGATCTAAATTGCAGAGGGCGCTGTTGCTGCCCAGGGGCGTCCTGGGAGGCTTGGGCAAAAGGACCCGCCCCTGGAAGCACAGCCCTTTTATGGAGGAGGTGGCCCATTGGGTCAAACCAAGTGCCGGCCACATCATGGGGGGATTTGGGGATTTAGTTTAGAGTGTAGTAATGTTTTGGGTTGTATTAGTTTAATGGTTTATTTTGTTAGGTTAGAAGTTGAGTGTATTTATACTGGTTATCTGATTGGCCTGTTTTCTTTTGTTTGTAATTTAGTCAGTAGTGTTTAGTGTTTGTATGTCGCCCCTCCTTGGGTGTAGTTGGTCTGATCAGCCACTATATATATGTGTCCTTTTGTGTCTAGTTAGGGAGGTCTGTTTGGTCTTTTGTTGGGCAGGCATTCTGTTAGTTTGTTTCAGTTAACTCACTTTATATTGAGTTTATTGCTTGATTGAAGTTCTGTTGGTTTGACCTCTTTTATGGGCCCAGACTTGTGTTCTATCTTTTGTAAAGTAATTTTTTTTTTTGCATTTTTTGGGTAAATAAAACCCCTTTTTTTCTGGAAAACACCTGTGTTCCTCATCCTTGCCGGCTCGGTCCCCTACAACACCAAAAGTGCTTCACAGTGAAGGGGGAAACTCACCCCAACCACCACCAATGTGTAGCACCACCTGGGTGATGCATGGCAGCCATTTTGCACCAGAACGCTCACCACTCATCAGCTTGAGGTGGAGAGGGAGGAGTCACCGAGCCAGTTACATGGGGGATGATGAGGTGGGCAGGTGGAGAGAGCCAGGTTGGGAATGTTGCCATGACACCGGGGACCCCCCCCTACTGTTTGTGATAAGTACCATGAGATCTTTAATGACCACAGTGAGTCAGGACCTCGGTTTAAGGTCGCATCTCCTACAGCACAGTGTCCCCGTCACTGCACTGGGGCGTTGGGATTTGATATTTGTTGTTTTCATTGGGACCGGGGAAATCTGCCCCCTACTGGCACACCAACACCACTTCCGGAGGCAACTCAGTTTTTACCGGGAGGTCTCCCACCCAAGTACTAGCCAAGCTCACACCTGCTTAGCTTCTGTCCTTTGGCAGAGCCAGGCTCCATGTTGGCGTGGCTGCTGGCCAGTCCGTTTGTAGTTTGTCTTCTGAGGGTCACAACTATTAAAGTCCAACAAAAACTCCCATACAGAATGAGATCGTCTGTAGTTCAGCTGCTGTTGCCATTGTTGATGGTTGGTGAGAGCAAGCCTTGTAGTCCAGTCCAGTCCAAACTAAGTCCAGATCAAGTTTTAATTCTTTAGTGAGCCTGAATAAAGACCAAGACTTGACTCAAGTTGGGGAGTCCAGCTAATTCCAATGGAACCAAAACTTGTAAGAAAAGACTGCCACTAGAACACTGCAAATCCAAATAGACACCGTGACTATAACTTTACTCATCACCATCATCGAAAACGTCACAGTTTCACAACACTGAACAGTTTCACGACACTGTACAGTTTCACAACACTGTATAGTTTCACAACACTGTACAGTTTCACTACACTGTATAGTTTCACAACACTGAACAGTTTCACGACACTGTACAGTTTCACTACACTGTATAGTTTCACAACACTGTACAGTTTCACTACACTGTATAGTTTCACAACACTGTACAGTTTCACTACACTGTATAGTTTCACAACACTGTACAGTTTCACTACACTGTACAGTTTCACTACACTGTATAGTTTCACAACACTGTACAGTTTCACTACACTGTATAGTTTCACAACACTGTACAGTTTCACTACACTGTATAGTTTCACTACACTGTACAGTTTCACTACACTGTATAGTTTCACAGCACTGTACAGTTTCACTACACTGTATAGTTTCACAACACTGTACAGTTTCACTACACTGTATAGTTTCACAATACTGTACAGTTTCACAACACTATAGTTTCACTACACTGCATAGTTTCACAACACTACAGTTTCACTACACTGTATAGTTTCACAACACTGTACAGTTTCACAACACTGTATAGTTTCACAACACTGAACAGTTTCACAACACTGAACAGTTTCACAACACTGTACAGTTTCACTACACTGTATAGTTTCACTACACTGTATAGTTTACTACACTGAACAGTTTCACAACACTATAGCTTCACAGCACTGTACAGTTTCACCACACTGTATAGCTTCACAACACTGTACACAGTTTCACAACACTGTATAGCTTCACCACACTGAACAGTTTCACAACACTGTACAGTTTATTTAGGCTTTGTTGTTCCTCCACCAAGGAGGGAATATTTCAAATTTCAATTTTTCAATGTTTCAGAGAGATAAGTTCATAACAATATAAAAGAAATAGATTAGCATAAATTATTGATCTCCTTAGGGGACATTTGATGATTATTTAAGTGCAAAATGAAGAGACTTGGACACTTTCCAAATCAAGTCTGGGTCATTAAGCAACCTGTGACCTTCAAGATGCAAAATAAAGACTGAGTCAATACTCGGGTCCTACAACCCTAGTACGATCCTCTCCCAGATCCATCTTTACCTTTTGTGTGTGTGTGTGCGTGTGTGTGTGTGTGTGTGTGTTTTGTTGTCCAGCTGCAAAGCCACATCAGACAGGCTGGAAGAGCAGAGATGGCAGCTGGCTTCAGGCTTCACTCCAGGCTGCATCCGTTTCATCTGCACATCAGTGGGAAAAAACCCCCAGAAAGAAACTAGAAAAAAAGGTCCAGGGCTTCACGTCAGTTTTCGACACCCTTCTTCGTTCACACTCAGGTGATTCTCCAGCACCGGTTTGCGTCCAACAGATAACACAACTTACTGCACGCTGCCATCCGCTGGAGCAGTAGACTAAAATCAATCAATGCTTCAGCCTGACTGTGTGACAGATGACCTTCTGTACCTCATAAACACCATCAGCACCACACACACACACACACACACACACACACACACACACACACACACACACACACACACACACACACACACACACCCCCACAATAAAGTGCTGTGAAACACACAGACATAGTAGTTGCTGCGGTGCCGGTGGTTCAGGGAGATGAGACTGGTTTAAGGATGGTCCTGCATCAGACTGGACTGGCACGCTTATTTTGTTCTTTCTTATTCTCCTTCCAGGTGACTACATCAGTCTGCCTTGGTTGGCCTGCAATGAGTTTCCAAAGATTTGTCTTTTTTATTTATTTTGCTGCGATTGATTAATCTTGCCTGGACAACAGACCTGGCCAAACAGTCGCTGGACTGCAGGGTCGCAATATCTGAGGCGTGTCCATTCAGACGGGTAGGGTGTGTCCTGAGGTGTGTCCATTCAGACGGGTAGGGTGTGTCCTGAGGTGTGTCCATTCAGACGGGTAGGGTGTGTCCTGAGGCGTGTCCATTCAGACGAGTAGGGTGTGTCCTGAGGCGTGTCCATTCAGACGGGTAGGGTGTGTCCTGAGGCGTGTCCATTCAGACGGGTAGGGTGTGTCCTGAGGCGTGTCCCTTCAGACGGGTAGGGTGTGTCCTGAGGCGTGTCCCTTCAGACGGGTAGGGTGTGTCCTGAGGCGTGTCCATTCAGACGGGTAGGCTGTGTCCTGAGGCGTGTCCATTCAGACAGATAGGGTGTGTCCTGAGGCGTGTCCATTCAGACGGGTAGGCTGTGTCCTGAGGCGTGTCCCTTCAGACGGGTAGGGTGTGTCCTGAGGCGTGTCCCTTCAGACGGGTAGGGTGTATGTGTACCAGTCTGTTCCCCAGTTTCAATCATAGCCATTCCGTGTTTTGACCTCTGCCCGTGTCTTGTCTTTTACAGCTTTGCTGCAGAAGCTGATAATATGTTCCTGTCTTTTCACCGGGGTCTCAGTAAAGTATGTTCCTGTCTTTTCACCGGGGCCTCAGTAAAGTATGTTCCTGTCTTTTCACCGGGGCCTCAGTAAAGTATGTTCCTGTCTTTTCACCGGGGCCTCAGTAAAGTAGGTTCCTGTCTTTTCACCGGGGCCTCAGTAAAGTAGGTTCCTGTCTTTTCACCGGGGCCTCAGTAAAGTATGTTCCTGTCTTTTCACCGGGGCCTCAGTAAAGTATGTTCCTGTCTTTTCACCGGGGCCTCAGTAAAGTATGTTCCTGTCTTTTCACCGGGGCCTCAGTAAAGTATGTTCCTGTCTTTTCACCGGGGCCTCAGTAAAGTATATTCCTGTCTCTTCACCGGGGCCTCAGTAAAGTATATTCCTGTCTTTTCACCGGGGTCTCAGTAAAGTAGGTTCTTGTCTTTTCACCGGGGTCTCAGTAAAGTATATTCCTGTCTCTTCACCGGGGTCTCAGTAAAGTATGTTCCTGTCTTTTCACCGGGGCCTCAGTAAAGTATATTCCTGTCTTTTCACCGGGGCCTCAGTAAAATATATTCCTGTCTCTTCACCGGGGCCTCAGTAAAGTAGGTTCCTGTCTTTTCACCGGGGTCTCCGTAAAGTATGTTCCTGTCTTTTCACCGGGGCCTCAGTAAAGTATGTTCCTGTCTCTTCACCGGGGCCTCAGTAAAGTATGTTCCTGTCTTTTCACCGGGGTCTCAGTAAAGTATGTTCCTGTCTTTTCACCGGGGCCTCAGTAAAGTATATTCCTGTCTCTTCACCGGGGCCTCAGTAAAGTATATTCCTGTCTTTTCACCGGGGTCTCAGTAAAGTAGGTTCTTGTCTTTTCACCGGGGTCTCAGTAAAGTATGTTCCTGTCTTTTCACCGGGGCCTCAGTAAAGTATGTTCCTGTCTCTTCACCGGGTCTCAGTAAAGTATGTTCCTGTCTTTTCACCGGGGCCTCAGTAAAGTATGTTCCTGTCTTTTCACCGGGGCCTCAGTAAAATATGTTCCTGTCTTTTCACCGGGGCCTCAGTAAAGTATGTTCCTGTCTTTTCACCGGGTCTCAGTAAAGTATGTTCCTGTCTTTTCACCGGGGCCTCAGTAAAATATGTTCCTGTCTTTTCACCGGGGCCTCAGTAAAGTATGTTCCTGTCTCTTCACCGGGGCCTCAGTAAAGTATGTTCCTGTCTCTTCACCGGGTCTCAGTAAAGTATGTTCCTGTCTTTTCACCGGGGTCTCAGTAAAGTATGTTCCTGTCTTTTCACCGGGGCCTCAGTAAAGTATGTTCCTGTCTCTTCACCGGGGCCTCAGTAAAGTATGTTCCTGTCTTTTCACCGGGGCCTCAGTAAAGTATGTTCCTGTCTTTTCACCGGGGTCTCAGTAAAGTATATTCCTGTCTTTTCACCGGGGTCTCAGTAAAGTATATTCCTGTCTCTTCACCGGGGTCTCAGTAAAGTATGTTCCTGTCTCTTCACCGGGGCCTCAGTAAAATATGTTCCTGTCTTTTCACCAGGGCCTCAGTAAAGTATGTTCCTGTCTCTTCACCGGGGCCTCAGTAAAGTATGTTCCTGTCTCTTCACCGGGTCTCAGTAAAGTATGTTCCTGTCTTTTCACCGGGCCCTCAGTAAAGTATATTCCTGTCTTTTCACCGGGGCCTCAGTAAAATATATTCCTGTCTTTTCACCGGGGCCTCAGTAAAGTATGTTCCTGTCTTTTCACCGGGGCCTCAGTAAAGTATGTTCCTGTCTTTTCACCGGGGCCTCAGTAAAGTATGTTCCTGTCTTTTCACCGGGGCCTCAGTAAAGTATGTTCCTGTCTCTTCACCGGGGTCTCAGTAAAGTATGTTCCTGTCTCTTCACCGGGGCCTCAGTAAAGTATGTTCCTGTCTTTTCACCGGGGCCTCAGTAAAGTATGTTCCTGTCTTTTCACCGGGGTCTCAGTAAAGTATGTTCCTGTCTCTTCACCGGGTCTCAGTAAAGTATGTTCCTGTCTTTTTACCGGGGTCTCAGTAAAGTATGTTCCTGTCTCTTCACCGGGGCCTCAGTAAAGTATATTCCTGTCTCTTCACCGGGTCTCAGTAAAGTATGTTCCTGTCTTTTCACCGGGGCCTCAGTAAAGTAGGTTCCTGTCTCTTCACCGGGGCCTCAGTAAAGTATGTTCCTGTCTCTTCACCGGGGCCTCAGTAAAGTAGGTTCCTGTCTTTTCACCGGGGTCTCCGTAAAGTATGTTCCTGTCTTTTCACCGGGGCCTCAGTAAAGTATGTTCCTGTCTTTTCACCGGGGCCTCAGTAAAGTATGTTCCTGTCTTTTCACCGGGGCCTCAGTAAAGTATATTCCTGTCTTTTCACCGGGGCCTCAGTAAAGTATGTTCCTGTCTTTTCACCGGGGTCTCAGTAAAGTAGGTTCTTGTCTTTTCACCGGGGTCTCAGTAAAGTATGTTCCTGTCTTTTCACCGGGGTCTCAGTAAAGTATGTTCCTGTCTTTTCACCGGGGCCTCAGTAAAGTATGTTCCTGTCTTTTCACCGGGGTCTCAGTAAAGTATGTTCCTGTCTTTTCACCGGGGCCTCAGTAAAGTATATTCCTGTCTTTTCACCGGGGCCTCAGTAAAATATATTCCTGTCTCTTCACCGGGGCCTCAGTAAAGTATGTTCCTGTCTCTTCACCGGGGCCTCAGTAAAGTAGGTTCCTGTCTTTTCACCGGGGCCTCAGTAAAGTATGTTCCTGTCTTTTCACCGGGGCCTCAGTAAAGTATGTTCCTGTCTCTTCACCGGGGCCTCAGTAAAGTATGTTCCTGTCTCTTCACCGGGTCTCAGTAAAGTATGTTCCTGTCTTTTCACCGGGGTCTCAGTAAAGTATGTTCCTGTCTTTTCACCGGGGCCTCAGTGAAGTATATTCCTGTCTCTTCACCGGGGCCTCAGTAAAGTATATTCCTGTCTTTTCACCGGGGTCTCAGTAAAGTAGGTTCTTGTCTTTTCACCGGGGTCTCAGTAAAGTATGTTCCTGTCTTTTCACCGGGGCCTCAGTAAAGTATGTTCCTGTCTTTTCACCGGGGCCTCAGTAAAGTATGTTCCTGTCTCTTCACCGGGTCTCAGTAAAGTATGTTCCTGTCTTTTCACCGGGGCCTCAGTAAAGTATATTCCTGTCTTTTCAACGGGGCCTCAGTAAAATATATTCCTGTCTTTTCACCGGGGCCTCAGTAAAGTATGTTCCTGTCTCTTCACCGGGGCCTCAGTAAAATATGTTCCTGTCTTTTCACCGGGGCCTCAGTAAAGTATGTTCCTGTCTCTTCACCGGGGCCTCAGTAAAGTATGTTCCTGTCTCTTCACCGGGTCTCAGTAAAGTATGTTCCTGTCTTTTCACCGGGGTCTCAGTAAAGTATATTCCTGTCTTTTCACCGGGGTCTCAGTAAAGTATATTCCTGTCTCTTCACCGGGTCTCAGTAAAGTATGTTCCTGTCTTTTCACCGGGGTCTCAGTAAAGTATGTTCCTGTCTTTTCACCGGGGTCTCAGTAAAGTATGTTCCTGTCTTTTCACCGGGGCCTCAGTGAAGTATATTCCTGTCTCTTCACCGGGGCCTCAGTAAAGTATATTCCTGTCTTTTCACCGGGGTCTCAGTAAAGTAGGTTCTTGTCTTTTCACCGGGGTCTCAGTAAAGTATGTTCCTGTCTTTTCACCGGGGCCTCAGTAAAGTATGTTCCTGTCTTTTCACCGGGGCCTCAGTAAAGTATGTTCCTGTCTCTTCACCGGGTCTCAGTAAAGTATGTTCCTGTCTTTTCACCGGGGCCTCAGTAAAGTATATTCCTGTCTTTTCAACGGGGCCTCAGTAAAATATATTCCTGTCTTTTCACCGGGGCCTCAGTAAAGTATGTTCCTGTCTCTTCACCGGGGCCTCAGTAAAATATGTTCCTGTCTTTTCACCGGGGCCTCAGTAAAGTATGTTCCTGTCTCTTCACCGGGGCCTCAGTAAAGTATGTTCCTGTCTCTTCACCGGGTCTCAGTAAAGTATGTTCCTGTCTTTTCACCGGGGTCTCAGTAAAGTATATTCCTGTCTTTTCACCGGGGTCTCAGTAAAGTATATTCCTGTCTCTTCACCGGGGTCTCAGTAAAGTATGTTCCTGTCTCTTCACCGGGGCCTCAGTAAAATATGTTCCTGTCTTTTCACCGGGGCCTCAGTAAAGTATATTCCTGTCTCTTCACCGGGGTCTCAGTAAAGTAGGTTCTTGTCTTTTCACCGGGGTCTCAGTAAAGTATGTTCCTGTCTTTTCACCGGGGCCTCAGTAAAGTATATTCCTGTCTTTTCACCGGGGCCTCAGTAAAATATATTCCTGTCTCTTCACCGGGGCCTCAGTAAAGTATGTTCCTGTCTCTTCACCGGGGCCTCAGTAAAGTAGGTTCCTGTCTTTTCACCGGGGTCTCCGTAAAGTATGTTCCTGTCTTTTCACCGGGGCCTCAGTAAAGTATGTTCCTGTCTCTTCACCGGGGCCTCAGTAAAGTATGTTCCTGTCTTTTCACCGGGGTCTCAGTAAAGTATGTCCCTGTTTTTTCACCGGGGCCTCAGTAAAGTATGTTCCTGTCTTTTCACCGGGGCCTCAGTAAAGTATGTTCCTGTCTCTTCACCGGGTCTCAGTAAAGTATGTTCCTGTCTTTTCACCGGGGTCTCAGTAAAGTATGTTCCTGTCTTTTCACCGGGGCCTCAGTAAAGTATATTCCTGTCTCTTCACCGGGGCCTCAGTAAAGTATATTCCTGTCTTTTCACCGGGGTCTCAGTAAAGTAGGTTCTTGTCTTTTCACCGGGGTCTCAGTAAAGTATGTTCCTGTCTTTTCACCGGGGCCTCAGTAAAGTATGTTCCTGTCTTTTCACCGGGGCCTCAGTAAAGTATGTTCCTGTCTCTTAACCGGGTCTCAGTAAAGTATGTTCCTGTCTTTTCACCGGGGCCTCAGTAAAGTATATTCCTGTCTTTTCAACGGGGCCTCAGTAAAATATATTCCTGTCTTTTCACCGGGGCCTCAGTAAAGTATGTTCCTGTCTCTTCACCGGGGCCTCAGTAAAATATGTTCCTGTCTTTTCACTGGGGCCTCAGTAAAGTATGTTCCTGTCTCTTCACCGGGGCCTCAGTAAAGTATGTTCCTGTCTCTTCACCGGGTCTCAGTAAAGTATGTTCCTGTCTTTTCACCGGGGTCTCAGTAAAGTATATTCCTGTCTTTTCACCGGGGTCTCAGTAAAGTATATTCCTGTCTCTTCACCGGGGTCTCAGTAAAGTATGTTCCTGTCTCTTCACCGGGGCCTCAGTAAAATATGTTCCTGTCTTTTCACCAGGGCCTCAGTAAAGTATATTCCTGTCTCTTCACCGGGGTCTCAGTAAAGTAGGTTCTTGTCTTTTCACCGGGGTCTCAGTAAAGTATGTTCCTGTCTTTTCACCGGGGCCTCAGTAAAGTATGTTCCTGTCTCTTCACCGGGGCCTCAGTAAAGTATGTTCCTGTCTCTTCACCGGGTCTCAGTAAAGTATGTTCCTGTCTTTTCACCGTGGCCTCAGTAAAGTATATTCCTGTCTTTTCACCGGGGCCTCAGTAAAATATATCCCTGTCTTTTCACCGGGGCCTCAGTAAAGTATGTTCCTGTCTTTTCACCGGGGCCTCAGTAAAGTATGTTCCTGTCTTTTCACCGGGGCCTCAGTAAAGTATGTTCCTGTCTTTTCACCGGGGCCTCAGTAAAGTATGTTCCTGTCTCTTCACCGGGTCTCAGTAAAGTATGTTCCTGTCTTTTCACCGGGGTCTCAGTAAAGTATATTCCTGTCTTTTCACCGGGGTCTCAGTAAAGTATATTCCTGTCTCTTCACCGGGGTCTCAGTAAAGTATGTTCCTGTCTCTTCACCGGGGCCTCAGTAAAATATGTTCCTGTCTTTTCACCAGGGCCTCAGTAAAGTATATTCCTGTCTCTTCACCGGGGTCTCAGTAAAGTAGGTTCTTGTCTTTTCACCGGGGTCTCAGTAAAGTATGTTCCTGTCTCTTCACCGGGGCCTCAGTAAAGTATGTTCCTGTCTCTTCACCGGGTCTCAGTAAAGTATGTTCCTGTCTTTTCACCGGGCCCTCAGTAAAGTATGTTCCTGTCTTTTCACCGTGGCCTCAGTAAAGTATATTCCTGTCTTTTCACCGGGGCCTCAGTAAAGTAGGTTCCTGTCTCTTCACCGGGTCTCAGTAAAGTATGTTCCTGTCTTTTTACCGGGGTCTCAGTAAAGTGTGTTCCTGTCTCTTCACCGGGGCCTCAGTAAAGTATATTCCTGTCTCTTCACCGGGTCTCAGTAAAGTATGTTCCTGTCTTTTCACTGGGGCCTCAGTAAAGTAGGTTCCTGTCTCTTCACCGGGGCCTCAGTAAAGTATGTTCCTGTCTCTTCACCGGGGCCTCAGTAAAGTAGGTTCCTGTCTTTTCACCGGGGTCTCCGTAAAGTATGTTCCTGTCTCTTCACCGGGCCTCAGTAAAGTATGTTCCTGTCTTTTCACCGGGGCCTCAGTAAAGTATGTTCCTGTCTTTTCACCGGGGCCTCAGTAAAGTATATTCCTGTCTTTTCACCGGGGCCTCAGTAAAGTATGTTCCTGTCTTTTCACCGGGGTCTCAGTAAAGTAGGTTCTTGTCTTTTCACCGGGGTCTCAGTAAAGTATGTTCCTGTCTTTTCACCGGGGTCTCAGTAAAGTATGTTCCTGTCTTTTCACCGGGGCCTCAGTAAAGTATGTTCCTGTCTTTTCACCGGGGTCTCAGTAAAGTATGTTCCTGTCTTTTCACCGGGGCCTCAGTAAAGTATATTCCTGTCTTTTCACCGGGGCCTCAGTAAAATATATTCCTGTCTCTTCACCGGGGCCTCAGTAAAGTATGTTCCTGTCTCTTCACCGGGGCCTCAGTAAAGTAGGTTCCTGTCTTTTCACCGGGGTCTCCGTAAAGTATGTTCCTGTCTTTTCACCGGGGCCTCAGTAAAGTATGTTCCTGTCTCTTCACCGGGGCCTCAGTAAAGTATGTTCCTGTCTTTTCACCGGGGTCTCAGTAAAGTATGTCCCTGTTTTTTCACCGGGGCCTCAGTAAAGTATGTTCCTGTCTTTTCACCGGGGCCTCAGTAAAGTATGTTCCTGTCTCTTCACCGGGTCTCAGTAAAGTATGTTCCTGTCTTTTCACCGGGGTCTCAGTAAAGTATGTTCCTGTCTTTTCACCGGGGCCTCAGTAAAGTATATTCCTGTCTCTTCACCGGGGCCTCAGTAAAGTATATTCCTGTCTTTTCACCGGGGTCTCAGTAAAGTAGGTTCTTGTCTTTTCACCGGGGTCTCAGTAAAGTATGTTCCTGTCTTTTCACCGGGGCCTCAGTAAAGTATGTTCCTGTCTTTTCACCGGGGCCTCAGTAAAGTATGTTCCTGTCTCTTCACCGGGTCTCAGTAAAGTATGTTCCTGTCTTTTCACCGGGGCCTCAGTAAAGTATATTCCTGTCTTTTCAACGGGGCCTCAGTAAAATATATTCTTGTCTTTTCACCGGGGCCTCAGTAAAGTATGTTCCTGTCTCTTCACCGGGGCCTCAGTAAAATATGTTCCTGTCTTTTCACCGGGGCCTCAGTAAAGTATGTTCCTGTCTCTTCACCGGGGCCTCAGTAAAGTATGTTCCTGTCTCTTCACCGGGTCTCAGTAAAGTATGTTCCTGTCTTTTCACCGGGGTCTCAGTAAAGTATATTCCTGTCTTTTCACCGGGGTCTCAGTAAAGTATATTCCTGTCTCTTCACCGGGGTCTCAGTAAAGTATGTTCCTGTCTCTTCACCGGGGCCTCAGTAAAATATGTTCCTGTCTTTTCACCAGGGCCTCAGTAAAGTATATTCCTGTCTCTTCACCGGGGTCTCAGTAAAGTAGGTTCTTGTCTTTTCACCGGGGTCTCAGTAAAGTATATTCCTGTCTTTTCACCGGGGCCTCAGTAAAGTATGTTCCTGTCTCTTCACCGGGGCCTCAGTAAAGTATGTTCCTGTCTCTTCACCGGGTCTCAGTAAAGTATGTTCCTGTCTTTTCACCGGGGCCTCAGTAAAGTATATTCCTGTCTTTTCACCGGGGCCTCAGTAAAATATATTCCTGTCTTTTCACCGGGGCCTCAGTAAAGTATGTTCCTGTCTTTTCACCGGGGCCTCAGTAAAGTATGTTCCTGTCTTTTCACCGGGGCCTCAGTAAAGTATATTCCTGTCTTTTCACCGGGGCCTCAGTAAAATATATTCCTGTCTCTTCACCGGGGCCTCAGTAAAGTATGTTCCTGTCTTTTCACCGGGGCCTCAGTAAAGTATGTTCCTGTCTTTTCACCGGGGCCTCAGTAAAGTATGTTCCTGTCTTTTCACCGGGGTCTCAGTAAAGTGTGTTCCTGTCTTTTCACCGGGGTCTCAGTAAAGTATGTTCCTGTCTCTTCACCGGGGCCTCAGTAAAGTAGGTTCCTGTCTTTTCACCGGGGTCTCCTTAAAGTATGTTCCTGTCTTTTCACCGGGGCCTCAGTAAAGTATGTTCCTGTCTCTTCACCGGGGCCTCAGTAAAGTATGTTCCTGTCTTTTCACCGGGGTCTCAGTAAAGTATGTCCCTGTTTTTTCACCGGGGCCTCAGTAAAGTATGTTCCTGTCTTTTCACCGGGGCCTCAGTAAAGTATGTTCCTGTCTCTTCACCGGGTCTCAGTAAAGTATGTTCCTGTCTTTTCACCGGGGTCTCAGTAAAGTATGTTCCTGTCTTTTCACCGGGGCCTCAGTAAAGTATGTTCCTGTCTCTTCACCGGGTCTCAGTAAAGTATGTTCCTGTCTTTTCACCGGGGCCTCAGTAAAGTATGTTCCTGTCTCTTCACCGGGGCCTCAGTAAAGTATGTTCCTGTCTCTTCACCGGGGCCTCAGTAAAGTATGTTCCTGTCTTTTCACCGGGGCCTCAGTAAAGTATGTTCCTGTCTTTTCACCGGGGCCTCAGTAAAGTATGTTCCTGTCTTTTCACCGGGGCCTCAGTAAAGTATGTTCCTGTCTCTTCACCGGGGCCTCAGTAAAGTATATTCCTGTCTTTTCACCGGGGCCTCAGTAAAGTATATTCCTGTCTTTACACCGGGGCCTCAGTAAAGTATGTTCCTGTCTTTTCACCGGGGTCTCAGTAAAGTAGGTTCTTGTCTTTTCACCGGGGTCTCAGTAAAGTATGTTCCTGTCTTTTCACCGGGGTCTCAGTAAAGTATGTTCCTGTCTTTTCACCGGGGCCTCAGTAAAGTATGTTCCTGTCTTTTCACCGGGGTCTCAGTAAAGTATGTTCCTGTCTTTTCACCGGGGCCTCAGTAAAGTATATTCCTGTCTTTTCACCGGGGCCTCAGTAAAATATATTCCTGTCTCTTCACCGGGGCCTCAGTAAAGTATGTTCCTGTCTCTTCACCGGGGCCTCAGTAAAGTAGGTTCCTGTCTTTTCACCGGGGTCTCCGTAAAGTATGTTCCTGTCTTTTCACCGGGGCCTCAGTAAAGTATGTTCCTGTCTCTTCACCGGGGCCTCAGTAAAGTATGTTCCTGTCTTTTCACCGGGGTCTCAGTAAAGTAGGTTCTTGTCTTTTCACCGGGGTCTCAGTAAAGTATGTTCCTGTCTTTTCACCGGGGCCTCAGTAAAGTATGTTCCTGTCTTTTCACCGGGGCCTCAGTAAAGTATGTTCCTGTCTCTTCACCGGGTCTCAGTAAAGTATGTTCCTGTCTTTTCACCGGGGCCTCAGTAAAGTATATTCCTGTCTTTTCAACGGGGCCTCAGTAAAATATATTCCTGTCTTTTCACCGGGGCCTCAGTAAAGTATGTTCCTGTCTTTTCACCGGGGCCTCAGTAAAGTATATTCCTGTCTTTTCACCGGGGTCTCAGTAAAGTAGGTTCTTGTCTTTTCACCGGGGTCTCAGTAAAGTATGTTCCTGTCTTTTCACCGGGGCCTCAGTAAAGTATGTTCCTGTCTTTTCACCGGGGCCTCAGTAAAGTATGTTCCTGTCTTTTCACCGGGGCCTCAGTAAAGTATGTTCCTGTCTCTTCACCGGGTCTCAGTAAAGTATGTTCCTGTCTTTTCACCGGGGCCTCAGTAAAGTAGGTTCCTGTCTTTTCACCGGGGTCTCCGTAAAGTATGTTCCTGTCTTTTCACCGGGGCCTCAGTAAAGTATGTTCCTGTCTCTTCACCGGGGCCTCAGTAAAGTATGTTCCTGTCTTTTCACCGGGGTCTCAGTAAAGTAGGTTCTTGTCTTTTCACCGGGGTCTCAGTAAAGTATGTTCCTGTCTTTTCACCGGGGCCTCAGTAAAGTATGTTCCTGTCTTTTCACCGGGGCCTCAGTAAAGTATGTTCCTGTCTCTTCACCGGGTCTCAGTAAAGTATGTTCCTGTCTTTTCACCGGGGCCTCAGTAAAGTATATTCCTGTCTTTTCAACGGGGCCTCAGTAAAATATATTCCTGTCTTTTCACCGGGGCCTCAGTAAAGTATGTTCCTGTCTTTTCACCGGGGCCTCAGTAAAGTATATTCCTGTCTTTTCACCGGGGTCTCAGTAAAGTAGGTTCTTGTCTTTTCACCGGGGTCTCAGTAAAGTATGTTCCTGTCTTTTCACCGGGGCCTCAGTAAAGTATGTTCCTGTCTTTTCACCGGGGCCTCAGTAAAGTATGTTCCTGTCTTTTCACCGGGGCCTCAGTAAAGTATGTTCCTGTCTCTTCACCGGGTCTCAGTAAAGTATGTTCCTGTCTTTTCACCGGGGCCTCAGTAAAGTATATTCCTGTCTTTTCAACGGGGCCTCAGTAAAATATATTCCTGTCTTTTCACCGGGGCCTCAGTAAAGTATGTTCCTGTCTCTTCACCGGGGCCTCAGTAAAATATGTTCCTGTCTTTTCACCGGGGCCTCAGTAAAGTATGTTCCTGTCTCTTCACCGGGGCCTCAGTAAAGTATGTTCCTGTCTCTTCACCGGGTCTCAGTAAAGTATGTTCCTGTCTTTTCACCGTGGCCTCAGTAAAGTATATTCCTGTCTTTTCACCGGGGCCTCAGTAAAATATATTCCTGTCTTTTCACCGGGGCCTCAGTAAAGTATGTTCCTGTCTTTTCACCGGGGCCTCAGTAAAGTATGTTCCTGTCTTTTCACCGGGGCCTCAGTAAAGTATGTTCCTGTCTTTTCACCGGGGCCTCAGTAAAGTATGTTCCTGTCTCTTCACCGGGGTCTCAGTAAAGTATGTTCCTGTCTCTTCACCGGGGCCTCAGTAAAGTATGTTCCTGTCTTTTCACCGGGGTCTCAGTAAAGTATGTTCCTGTCTCTTCACCGGGTCTCAGTAAAGTATGTTCCTGTCTTTTTACCGGGGTCTCAGTAAAGTGTGTTCCTGTCTCTTCACCGGGGCCTCAGTAAAGTATATTCCTGTCTCTTCACCGGGTCTCAGTAAAGTATGTTCCTGTCTTTTCACTGGGGCCTCAGTAAAGTAGGTTCCTGTCTCTTCACCGGGGCCTCAGTAAAGTATGTTCCTGTCTCTTCACCGGGGCCTCAGTAAAGTAGGTTCCTGTCTTTTCACCGGGGTCTCCGTAAAGTATGTTCCTGTCTTTTCACCGGGGCCTCAGTAAAGTATGTTCCTGTCTTTTCACCGGGGCCTCAGTAAAGTATGTTCCTGTCTTTTCACCGGGGCCTCAGTAAAGTATATTCCTGTCTTTTCACCGGGGCCTCAGTAAAGTATGTTCCTGTCTTTTCACCGGGGTCTCAGTAAAGTAGGTTCTTGTCTTTTCACCGGGGTCTCAGTAAAGTATGTTCCTGTCTTTTCACCGGGGTCTCAGTAAAGT
This sequence comes from Lampris megalopsis, assembly GCA_022114975.2. NCBI lineage: Eukaryota > Metazoa > Chordata > Actinopteri > Lampriformes > Lampridae > Lampris > Lampris megalopsis. Next base: position 873,493 of record JAJHIY020000041.1, read on the forward strand.
ATGTTCCTGTCTTTTCACCGGGGCCTCAGTAAAGTATGTTCCTGTCTTTTCACCGGGGTCTCAGTAAAGTATGTTCCTGTCTTTTCACCGGGGCCTCAGTAAAGTATATTCCTGTCTTTTCACCGGGGCCTCAGTAAAATATATTCCTGTCTCTTCACCGGGGCCTCAGTAAAGTATGTTCCTGTCTCTTCACCGGGGCCTCAGTAAAGTAGGTTCCTGTCATTTCACCGGGGTCTCCGTAAAGTATGTTCCTGTCTTTTCACCGGGGCCTCAGTAAAGTATGTTCCTGTCTCTTCACCGGGGCCTCAGTAAAGTATGTTCCTGTCTTTTCACCGGGGTCTCAGTAAAGTATGTCCCTGTTTTTTCACCGGGGCCTCAGTAAAGTATGTTCCTGTCTTTTCACCGGGGCCTCAGTAAAGTATGTTCCTGTCTCTTCACCGGGTCTCAGTAAAGTATGTTCCTGTCTTTTCACCGGGGTCTCAGTAAAGTATGTTCCTGTCTTTTCACCGGGGCCTCAGTAAAGTATATTCCTGTCTCTTCACCGGGGCCTCAGTAAAGTATATTCCTGTCTTTTCACCGGGGTCTCAGTAAAGTAGGTTCTTGTCTTTTCACCGGGGTCTCAGTAAAGTATGTTCCTGTCTTTTCACCGGGGCCTCAGTAAAGTATGTTCCTGTCTTTTCACCGGGGCCTCAGTAAAGTATGTTCCTGTCTCTTCACCGGGTCTCAGTAAAGTATGTTCCTGTCTTTTCACCGGGGCCTCAGTAAAGTATATTCCTGTCTTTTCAACGGGGCCTCAGTAAAATATATTCTTGTCTTTTCACCGGGGCCTCAGTAAAGTATGTTCCTGTCTCTTCACCGGGGCCTCAGTAAAATATGTTCCTGTCTTTTCACCGGGGCCTCAGTAAAGTATGTTCCTGTCTCTTCACCGGGGCCTCAGTAAAGTATGTTCCTGTCTCTTCACCGGGTCTCAGTAAAGTATGTTCCTGTCTTTTCACCGGGGTCTCAGTAAAGTATATTCCTGTCTTTTCACCGGGGTCTCAGTAAAGTATATTCCTGTCTCTTCACCGGGGTCTCAGTAAAGTATGTTCCTGTCTCTTCACCGGGGCCTCAGTAAAATATGTTCCTGTCTTTTCAACAGGGCCTCAGTAAAGTATATTCCTGTCTCTTCTCCGGGGTCTCAGTAAAGTAGGTTCTTGTCTTTTCACCGGGGTCTCAGTAAAGTATGTTCCTGTCTTTTCACCGGGGCCTCAGTAAAGTATGTTCCTGTCTCTTCACCGGGGCCTCAGTAAAGTATGTTCCTGTCTCTTCACCGGGTCTCAGTAAAGTATGTTCCTGTCTTTTCACCGGGGCCTCAGTAAAGTATATTCCTGTCTTTTCACCGGGGCCTCAGTAAAATATATTCCTGTCTTTTCACCGGGGCCTCAGTAAAGTATGTTCCTGTCTTTTCACCGGGGCCTCAGTAAAGTATGTTCCTGTCTTTTCACCGGGGCCTCAGTAAAGTATATTCCTGTCTTTTCACCGGGGCCTCAGTAAAATATATTCCTGTCTCTTCACCGGGGCCTCAGTAAAGTATGTTCCTGTCTTTTCACCGGGGCCTCAGTAAAGTATGTTCCTGTCTTTTCACCGGGGCCTCAGTAAAGTATGTTCCTGTCTTTTCACCGGGGTCTCAGTAAACTGTGTTCCTGTCTTTTCACCGGGGTCTCAGTAAAGTATGTTCCTGTCTCTTCACCGGGGCCACAGTAAAGTAGGTTCCTGTCTTTTCACCGGGGTCTCCGTAAAGTATGTTCCTGTCTTTTCACCGGGGCCTCAGTAAAGTATGTTCCTGTCTCTTCACCGGGGCCTCAGTAAAGTATGTTCCTGTCTTTTCACCGGGGTCTCAGTAAAGTATGTCCCTGTTTTTTCACCGGGGCCTCAGTAAAGTATGTTCCTGTCTTTTCACCGGGGCCTCAGTAAAGTATGTTCCTGTCTCTTCACCGGGTCTCAGTAAAGTATGTTCCTGTCTTTTCACCGGGGTCTCAGTAAAGTATGTTCCTGTCTTTTCACCGGGGCCTCAGTAAAGTATGTTCCTGTCTCTTCACCGGGTCTCAGTAAAGTATGTTCCTGTCTTTTCACCGGGGCCTCAGTAAAGTATGTTCCTGTCTCTTCACCGGGGCCTCAGTAAAGTATGTTCCTGTCTCTTCACCGGGGCCTCAGTAAAGTATGTTCCTGTCTTTTCACCGGGGCCTCAGTAAAGTATGTTCCTGTCTTTTCACCGGGGCCTCAGTAAAGTATGTTCCTGTCTTTTCACCGGAGCCTCAGTAAAGTATGTTCCTGTCTCTTCACCGGGGCCTCAGTAAAGTATATTCCTGTCTTTTCACCGGGGCCTCAGTAAAGTATATTCCTGTCTTTTCACCGGGGCCTCAGTAAAGTATGTTCCTGTCTTTTCACCGGGGTCTCAGTAAAGTAGGTTCTTGTCTTTTCACCGGGGTCTCAGTAAAGTATGTTCCTGTCTTTTCACCGGGGTCTCAGTAAAGTATGTTCCTGTCTTTTCACCGGGGCCTCAGTAAAGTATGTTCCTGTCTTTTCACCGGGGTCTCAGTAAAGTATGTTCCTGTCTTTTCACCGGGGCCTCAGTAAAGTATATTCCTGTCTTTTCACCGGGGCCTCAGTAAAATATATTCCTGTCTCTTCACCGGGGCCTCAGTAAAGTATGTTCCTGTCTCTTCACCGGGGCCTCAGTAAAGTAGGTTCCTGTCTTTTCACCGGGGTCTCCGTAAAGTATGTTCCTGTCTTTTCACCGGGGCCTCAGTAAAGTATGTTCCTGTCTCTTCACCGGGGCCTCAGTAAAGTATGTTCCTGTCTTTTCACCGGGGTCTCAGTAAAGTAGGTTCTTGTCTTTTCACCGGGGTCTCAGTAAAGTATGTTCCTGTCTTTTCACCGGGGCCTCAGTAAAGTATGTTCCTGTCTTTTCACCGGGGCCTCAGTAAAGTATGTTCCTGTCTCTTCACCGGGTCTCAGTAAAGTATGTTCCTGTCTTTTCACCGGGGCCTCAGTAAAGTATATTCCTGTCTTTTCAACGGGGCCTCAGTAAAATATATTCCTGTCTTTTCACCGGGGCCTCAGTAAAGTATGTTCCTGTCTTTTCACCGGGGCCTCAGTAAAGTATATTCCTGTCTTTTCACCGGGGTCTCAGTAAAGTAGGTTCTTGTCTTTTCACCGGGGTCTCAGTAAAGTATGTTCCTGTCTTTTCACCGGGGCCTCAGTAAAGTATGTTCCTGTCTTTTCACCGGGGCCTCAGTAAAGTATGTTCCTGTCTTTTCACCGGGGCCTCAGTAAAGTATGTTCCTGTCTCTTCACCGGGTCTCAGTAAAGTATGTTCCTGTCTTTTCACCGGGGCCTCAGTAAAGTAGGTTCCTGTCTTTTCACCGGGGTCTCCGTAAAGTATGTTCCTGTCTTTTCACCGGGGCCTCAGTAAAGTATGTTCCTGTCTCTTCACCGGGGCCTCAGTAAAGTATGTTCCTGTCTTTTCACCGGGGTCTCAGTAAAGTAGGTTCTTGTCTTTTCACCGGGGTCTCAGTAAAGTATGTTCCTGTCTTTTCACCGGGGCCTCAGTAAAGTATGTTCCTGTCTTTTCACCGGGGCCTCAGTAAAGTATGTTCCTGTCTCTTCACCGGGTCTCAGTAAAGTATGTTCCTGTCTTTTCACCGGGGCCTCAGTAAAGTATATTCCTGTCTTTTCAACGGGGCCTCAGTAAAATATATTCCTGTCTTTTCACCGGGGCCTCAGTAAAGTATGTTCCTGTCTTTTCACCGGGGCCTCAGTAAAGTATATTCCTGTCTTTTCACCGGGGTCTCAGTAAAGTAGGTTCTTGTCTTTTCACCGGGGTCTCAGTAAAGTATGTTCCTGTCTTTTCACCGGGGCCTCAGTAAAGTATGTTCCTGTCTTTTCACCGGGGCCTCAGTAAAGTATGTTCCTGTCTTTTCACCGGGGCCTCAGTAAAGTATGTTCCTGTCTCTTCACCGGGTCTCAGTAAAGTATGTTCCTGTCTTTTCACCGGGGCCTCAGTAAAGTATATTCCTGTCTTTTCAACGGGGCCTCAGTAAAATATATTCCTGTCTTTTCACCGGGGCCTCAGTAAAGTATGTTCCTGTCTCTTCACCGGGGCCTCAGTAAAATATGTTCCTGTCTTTTCACCGGGGCCTCAGTAAAGTATGTTCCTGTCTCTTCACCGGGGCCTCAGTAAAGTATGTTCCTGTCTCTTCACCGGGTCTCAGTAAAGTATGTTCCTGTCTTTTCACCGGGGTCTCAGTAAAGTATATTCCTGTCTTTTCACCGGGGTCTCAGTAAAGTATATTCCTGTCTCTTCACCGGGGTCTCAGTAAAGTATGTTCCTGTCTCTTCACCGGGGCCTCAGTAAAATATGTTCCTGTCTTTTCACCGGGGCCTCAGTAAAGTATATTCCTGTCTCTTCACCGGGGTCTCAGTAAAGTAGGTTCTTGTCTTTTCACCGGGGTCTCAGTAAAGTATGTTCCTGTCTCTTCACCGGGGCCTCAGTAAAGTATGTTCCTGTCTCTTCACCGGGTCTCAGTAAAGTATGTTCCTGTCTTTTCACCGGGGCCTCAGTAAAGTATATTCCTGTCTTTTCACCGGGGCCTCAGTAAAATATATTCCTGTCTTTTCACCGGGGCCTCAGTAAAGTATGTTCCTGTCTTTTCACCGGGGCCTCAGTAAAGTATGTTCCTGTCTTTTCACCGGGGCCTCAGTAAAGTATATTCCTGTCTTTTCACCGGGGCCTCAGTAAAATATATTCCTGTCTCTTCACCGGGGCCTCAGTAAAGTATGTTCCTGTCTTTTCACCGGGGCCTCAGTAAAGTATGTTCCTGTCTTTTCACCGGGGCCTCAGTAAAGTATGTTCCTGTCTTTTCACCGGGGTCTCAGTAAACTGTGTTCCTGTCTTTTCACCGGGGTCTCAGTAAAGTATGTTCCTGTCTCTTCACCGGGGCCACAGTAAAGTAGGTTCCTGTCTTTTCACCGGGGTCTCCGTAAAGTATGTTCCTGTCTTTTCACCGGGGCCTCAGTAAAGTATGTTCCTGTCTCTTCACCGGGGCCTCAGTAAAGTATGTTCCTGTCTTTTCACCGGGGTCTCAGTAAAGTATGTCCCTGTTTTTTCACCGGGGCCTCAGTAAAGTATGTTCCTGTCTTTTCACCGGGGCCTCAGTAAAGTATGTTCCTGTCTCTTCACCGGGTCTCAGTAAAGTATGTTCCTGTCTTTTCACCGGGGTCTCAGTAAAGTATGTTCCTGTCTTTTCACCGGGGCCTCAGTAAAGTATGTTCCTGTCTCTTCACCGGGTCTCAGTAAAGTATGTTCCTGTCTTTTCACCGGGGTCTCAGTAAAGTATGTTCCTGTCTTTTCACCGCGGCCTCAGTAAAGTATATTCCTGTCTCTTCACCGGGGCCTCAGTAAAGTATATTCCTGTCTTTTCACCGGGGTCTCAGTAAAGTATGTTCCTGTCTTTTCACCGGGGCCTCAGTAAAGTATATTCCTGTCTTTTCACCGGGGCCCCAGTAAAATATATTCCTGTCTCTTCACCGGGTCTCAGTAAAGTATGTTCCTGTCTTTTCACCGGGGCCTCAGTAAAGTATATTCCTGTCTTTTCACCGGGGCCTCAGTAAAATATATTCCTGTCTTTTCACCGGGGCCTCAGTAAAGTATGTTCCTGTCTTTTCACCGGGGCCTCAGTAAAGTATGTTCCTGTCTTTTCACCAGGGCCTCAGTAAAGTATATTCCTGTCTTTTCACCGGGGCCTCAGTAAAATATATTCCTGTCTCTTCACCGGGGCCTCAGTAAAGTATGTTCCTGTCTTTTCACCGGGGCCTCAGTAAAGTATATTCCTGTCTTTTCACCGGGGCCTCAGTAAAATATATTCCTGTCTTTTCACCGGGGCCTCAGTAAAGTATGTTCCTGTCTTTTCACCGGGGCCTCAGTAAAGTATATTCCTGTCTTTTCACCGGGGCCTCAGTAAAATATATTCCTGTCTCTTCACCGGGGCCTCAGTAAAGTATGTTCCTGTCTTTTCACCGGGGCCTCAGTAAAGTATGTTCCTGTCTTTTCACCGGGGCCTCAGTAAAGTATGTTCCTGTCTTTTCACCGGGGCCTCAGTAAAGTATGTTCCTGTCTTTTCACCGGGGTCTCAGTAAAGTATGTTCCTGTCTCTTCACCGGGGTCTCAGTAAAGTATGTTCCTGTCTTTTCACCGGGGCCTCAGTAAAGTATATTCCTGTCTCTTCACCGGGGCCTCAGTAAAGTATATTCTTGTCTTTTCACCGGGGTCTCAGTAAAGTAGGTTCTTGTCTTTTCACCGGGGTCTCAGTAAAGTAGGTTCCTGTCTTTTCACCGGGGCCTCAGTAAAGTATATTCCTGTATTTTCACCGGGGCCTCAGTAAAATATATTCCTGTCTTTTCACCGGGGTCTCAGAAAAATATATTCCTGTCTTTTCACCGGGGTCTCAGTAAAGTATATTCCTGTCTCTTCACCGGGGCCTCAGTAAAGTATGTTCCTGTCTTTTCACCAGGGCCTCAGTAAAGTATATTCCTGTCTCTTCACCGGGGTCTCAGTAAAGTATGTTCCTGTCTTTTCACCGGGGCCTCAGTAAAGTTTGTTCCTGTCTCTTCACTGGGGCCTCAGTAAAGTATGTTCCTGTCTTTTCACCGGGGTCTCAGTAAAGTATGTTCCTGTCTTTTCACCGGGGCCTCAGTAAAGTATGTTCCTGTCTTTTCACCGGGGCCTCAGTAAAGTATGTTCCTGTCTCTTCACCGGGTCTCAGTAAAGTATGTTCCTGTCTTTTCACCGTGGTCTCAGTAAAGTATGTTCCTGTCTTTTCACCGGGGCCTCAGTAAAGTATGTTCCTGTCTCTTCACCGGGTCTCAGTAAAGTATGTTCCTGTCTTTTCACCGGGGCCTCAGTAAAGTATATTCCTGTCTTTTCACCAGGGCCTCAGTAAAATATATTCCTGTCTTTTCACCGGGGCCTCAGTAAAGTATGTTCCTGTCTCTTCACCGGGGCCTCAGTAAAATATGTTCCTGTCTTTTCACCGGGGCCTCAGTAAAATATGTTCCTGTCTCTTCACCGGGGCCTCAGTAAAGTATGTTCCTGTCTCTTCACCGGGGCCTCAGTAAAGTATGTTCCTGTCTCTTCACCGGGTCTCAGTAAAGTATGTTCCTGTCTTTTCACCGGGGCCTCAGTAAAGTATGTTCATGTCTTTTCACCGGGGCCTCAGTAAAGTATATTCCTGTCTTTTCACCGGGGCCTCAGTAAAGTATGTTCCTGTCTTTTCACCGGGGTCTCAGTAAAGTATATTCCTGTCTCTTCACCGGGGTCTCAGTAAAGTATGTTCCTGTCTCTTCACCGGGGTCTCAGTAAAGTATGTTCCTGTCTTTTCACCGGGGCCTCAGTAAAGTATGTTCCTGTCTTTTCACCAGGGCCTCAGTAAAGTATGTTCCTGTCTTTTCACCGGGGCCTCAGTAAAGTAGGTTCCTGTCTTTTCACCGGGGTCTCAGTAAAGTATGTTCCTGTCTCTTCACCGGGGCCTCAGTAAAGTATGTTCCTGTCTTTTCACCGGGGCCTCAGTAAAGTATATTCCTGTCTTTTCACCGGGGTCTCAGTAAAGTATGTTCCTGTCTTTTCACCGGGGCCTCAGTAAAGTATGTTCCTGTCTTTTCACCGGGGCCTCAGTAAAGTATGTTCCTGTCTTTTCACCGGGGTCTCAGTAAAGTATATTCCTGTCTTTTCACCGGGGCCTCAGTAAAGTATGTTCCTGTCTTTTCACCGGGGCCTCAGTAAAGTATGTTCCTGTCTTTTCACCGGGGCCTAAGTAAAGTATAATACTGTCTCTTCACCGGGGTCTCAGTAAAGTATATTCCTGTATTTTCACCGGGGCCTCAGTAAAGTATAATACTGTCTCTTCACCGGGGTCTCAGTAAAGTATATTCCTGTCTTTTCACCGGGGTCTCAGTAAAGTATGTTCCTTTCTTTTCACCGGGGCCTCAGTAAAGTATGTCCCTGTCTTTTCACCGGGGCCTCAGTAAAGTATGTTCCTGTCTTTTCACCGGGGCCTCAGTAAAGTTTGTTCCTGTCTCTTCACTTGGGCCTCAGTAAAGTATGTTCCTGTCTTTTCACCGGGGTCTCAGTAAAGTATGTTCCTGTCTTTTCACCGGGGCCTCAGTAAAGTATGTTCCTGTCTTTTCACCGGGGCCTCAGTAAAGTATGTTCCTGTCTCTTCACCGGGTCTCAGTAAAGTATGTTCCTGTCTTTTCACCGTGGTCTCAGTAAAGTATGTTCCTGTCTTTTCACCGGGGCCTCAGTAAAGTATGTTCCTGTCTCTTCACCGGGTCTCAGTAAAGTATGTTCCTGTCTTTTCACCGGGGCCTCAGTAAAGTATATTCCTGTCTTTTCACCAGGGCCTCAGTAAAATATATTCCTGTCTTTTCACCGGGGCCTCAGTAAAGTATGTTCCTGTCTCTTCACCGGGGCCTCAGTAAAATATGTTCCTGTCTTTTCACCGGGGCCTCAGTAAAATATGTTCCTGTCTCTTCACCGGGGCCTCAGTAAAGTATGTTCCTGTCTCTTCACCGGGGCCTCAGTAAAGTATGTTCCTGTCTCTTCACCGGGTCTCAGTAAAGTATGTTCCTGTCTTTTCACCGGGGCCTCAGTAAAGTATGTTCATGTCTTTTCACCGGGGCCTCAGTAAAGTATATTCCTGTCTTTTCACCGGGGCCTCAGTAAAGTATGTTCCTGTCTTTTCACCGGGGTCTCAGTAAAGTATATTCCTGTCTCTTCACCGGGGTCTCAGTAAAGTATGTTCCTGTCTCTTCACCGGGGTCTCAGTAAAGTATGTTCCTGTCTTTTCACCGGGGCCTCAGTAAAGTATGTTCCTGTCTTTTCACCAGGGCCTCAGTAAAGTATGTTCCTGTCTTTTCACCGGGGCCTCAGTAAAGTAGGTTCCTGTCTTTTCACCGGGGTCTCAGTAAAGTATGTTCCTGTCTCTTCACCGGGGCCTCAGTAAAGTATGTTCCTGTCTTTTCACCGGGGCCTCAGTAAAGTATATTCCTGTCTTTTCACCGGGGTCTCAGTAAAGTATGTTCCTGTCTTTTCACCGGGGCCTCAGTAAAGTATGTTCCTGTCTTTTCACCGGGGCCTCAGTAAAGTATGTTCCTGTCTTTTCACCGGGGTCTCAGTAAAGTATATTCCTGTCTTTTCACCGGGGCCTCAGTAAAGTATGTTCCTGTCTTTTCACCGGGGCCTCAGTAAAGTATGTTCCTGTCTTTTCACCGGGGCCTAAGTAAAGTATAATACTGTCTCTTCACCGGGGTCTCAGTAAAGTATATTCCTGTATTTTCACCGGGGCCTCAGTAAAGTATAATACTGTCTCTTCACCGGGGTCTCAGTAAAGTATATTCCTGTCTTTTCACCGGGGTCTCAGTAAAGTATGTTCCTTTCTTTTCACCGGGGCCTCAGTAAAGTATGTCCCTGTCTTTTCACCGGGGCCTCAGTAAAGTATGTTCCTGTCTTTTCACCGGGGCCTCAGTAAAGTATGTTCCTGTCTTTTCACCGGGGCCTCAGTAAAGTATGTTCCTGTCTTTTCATCGGGTCCTCAGTAAAGTATGTTCCTGTCTTTTCACCGGGGCCTCAGTAAAGTATGTTCCTGTCTTTTCACCGGGGCCTCAGTAAAGTATGTTCCTGTCTTTTCACCGGGTCCTCAGTAAAGTATGTTCCTGTCTTTTCACCGGGGTCTCAGTAAAGTATGTTCCTGTCTTTTCACCGGGCCCTCAGTAAAGTATGTTCCTGTCTTTTCACCGGGCCCTCAGTAAAGTATGTTCCTGTCTTTTCACCGGGCCCTCAGTAAAGTATGTTCCTGTCTTTTCACCGGGGCCTCAGTAAAGTATGTTCCTGTCTTTTCACCGGGGCCTCAGTAAAGTATGTTCCTGTCTTTTCACCGGGTCCTCAGTAAAGTATGTTCCTGTCTTTTCACCGGGGCCTCAGTAAAGTATGTTCCTGTCTTTTCACCGGGTCCTCAGTAAAGTATGTTCCTGTCTTTTCCCCAGTGTCAGCAGTGAGTTGTATTGTTGTGTGAGTTGTGAGCGGCCACATAGAAATAAACAGTTTCACTTCAGGCAGCACGCTGGTCCAGTGGTCGGTACAGTTGCCTCACAGCAAGAAGGTCCTGGGTCCGAACCTCAGGCTGTCCCAGCTCCTTTCTGTGTGAGTCAAGTTAGTTTTATTTGTGTAGCCCAATATCACAACTTACAAATTAGCCTCAAGGGGCTTTACAGCAACACAACATACTGTCCTTTGACCCTCCCATCTGATAAGGAACACCTCCCTAAAACCTTCAACAGGGAGGAAACAGGGTTAGAGCTCAGGGAGAGCACCAGAGGAGGCTCTCTCTCCCAAGACGCACAATGTGACATGATGTTTACACAATTTACACAATACAACACTGAAAGATGATAACACAATTATAATGAATTATGAAATATATGAAGAATATGATGAGGAGGATGCCAAGCAGTGTCCAGACGCCACCGGAACAGTCCAGGACCCGAGCCAGGCCACCTCCATCACCATGGAGACAAAAAAATTAATCACACATCTGCATATTCAATGGGTTTCCCCCGGGTGCTCCGGTTTCCTCCTACCATCAAAAAGACATGCATGTTAGGGTTAATACTCCTGCCTGTGCCCCTGAGCAAGGCAATGGAAAGAAGAACTGGAGTTGGTCCCTGGGCACGGCAGCTGCCCACTGCTGTTACACAACAGGATGGTTACGTGCAGAGGATGCGTTTCCTTGTAACGAACAACTGCACAATGACAACATAATGTGGCTTTCTTCTGGTGTTCCTCTGGTGTTCCTCTTGTGTTCTTCTGGTGTTCTTCTGGTGTTCCTCTGGTGTTCCTCTTGTGTTCTTCTGGTGTTCTTCTGGTGTTCCTCTGGTGTTCTTCTGGTGTTCCTCTGGTGTTCCTCTTGTGTTCTTCTGGTGTTCCTCTGGTGTTCTTCTGGTGTTCTTCTGGTGTTCTTCTGGTGTTCTTCTGGTGTTCCTCTGGTGTTCTTCTGGTGTTCCTCTGGTGTTCTTCTAGTGTTCCTCTGGTGTTCCTCTTGTGTTCTTCTGGTGTTCTTCTTGTGTTCTTCTGGTGTTCTTCTGGTGTTCCTCTGGTGTTCCTCTTGTGTTCTTCTGGTGTTCTTCTTGTGTTCTTCTTGTGTTCTTCTGGTGTTCCTCTGGTGTTCTTCTGGTGTTCCTCTGGTGTTCTTCTGGTGTTCTTCTGGTGTTCTTCTGGTGTTCCTCTGGTGTTTCTCTTATGTTCTTCTGGTGTTCTTCTTGTGTTCTTCTGGTGTTCTTCTGGTGTTCCTCTGGTGTTCTTCTGGTGTTCCTCTGGTGTTCTTCTGGTGTTCTTCTAGTGTTCCTCTGATGTTCTTCTGGTGTTCCTCTGGTGTTCTTCTGGTGTTCCTCTGATGTTCTCCTGGTGTTCCTCTGGTGTTCTTCTGGTGTTCCTCTGGTGTTCTTCTGGTGTTCCTCTGATGTTCTCCTGGTGTTCCTCTGGTGTTCTTCTGGTGTTCCTCTGGTGTTCTTCTGGTGTTCCTCTGGTGTTCTTCTGGTGTTCCTCTGGTGTTCCTCTGGTGTTCTTCTGGTGTTCCTCTGGTGTTCTTCTGGTGTTCCTCTGGTGTTCCTCTGGTGTTCTTCTGGTGTTCCTCTGGTGTTCCTCTGGTGTTCTTCTGGTGTTCTTCTGGTGTTCCTCTGGTGTTCTTCTGGTGTTCCTCTGGTGTTCTTCTGGTGTTCCTCTGATGTTCCTCTGGTGTTCTTCTGGTGTTCCTCTGGTGTTCTTCTGGTGTTCCTCTGGTGTTCTTCTGGTGTTCCTCTGATGTTCCTCTGGTGTTCCTCTGGTGTTCTTCTGGTGTTCCTCTGATGTTCTTCTGGTGTTCCTCTGGTGTTCTTCTGGTGTTCTTCTGGTGTTCTTCTGGTGTTCCTCTGGTGTTCTTCTGGTGTTATTCTGATGTTCTTCTGGTGTTCCTCTGGTGTTCTTCTGGTGTTCTTCTGGTGTTCCTCTGGTGTTCTTCTGGTGTTCCTCTGGTGTTCCTCTGGTGTTCTTCTGGTGTTCCTCTGGTGTTCCTCTTGTGTTCTTCTGGTGTTCTTCTTGTGTTCTTCTGGTGTTCTTCTGGTGTTCCTCTGGTGTTCTTCTGGTGTTCCTCTGGTGTTCCTCTGGTGTTCTTCTGGTGTTCCTCTGGTGTTCTTCTGGTGTTCCTCTGGTGTTCTTCTTGTGTTCTTCTGGTGTTCCTCTGGTGTTCTTCTGGTGTTCCTCTGGTGTTCTTCTGGTGTTCCTCTGTTGTTCCTCTGGTGTTCCTCTTGTGTTCTCCGGTCCGTCTCTGCATTCTTTAATCCCAAATACAAACTCATGCTTAACTCTTAATGTAAGCAAAACAGTCTGCATGTACTTTACATCAAGGACCAACAATTCAGTTGATCCGGACATTTTATTAAATGGTGAAGTTATTAATACGTTGACACATGTAAAATATTTAGGCATCATAATGGACAAGCACTTGTCTTTTAAAAAACATGTCAGTAAGGTAAGCAGGAACATTAAGTTAAATTTGAATAATTTTAAGAGCATCAGGCATCAAATGTCTTCATCTGCCACAAGTCTTTTTCTACATGCCATGATTTCCCCTCATTTGTCGTACTGTTTAACCACTTGGTCCCAAGCAGGAGTGACCACCCCCAAGCCAGTATATTCTCTATATAAACAGATTTTTAAAATACTGGATAAAAAACCAAGGGAATATCACCACTGCCATATCCTGAAAAAATATAACTTTCTTAATTTTGATAATTTTTTGTTTTATTCAGATATATGCCTGACGTTCAAGATTATTCATGGACTCCCCCCCCCCCCCCCCAGAGGATGCCTGGCCGCTCCCGACAGTGACAGAACTGTAAGGGTCAGGACCAGAGCATCTTCAAGGGGAGATTGGGTACCACAGTTGAGGAAGACTACTTTTGGTCAGTCAGCATTTCCAGTAAAAGTGCTGGAAAGTGGACTTCCCTTCCCCCTGATGTCAGAGAGTCAGCCAGCTTTCCGGTGTTTAACAAGCATCTTAAGCTTTGATTAAAATCAGCACAAACGCGTAATCACAAATACATGTCCTTGCTTTAATATTTTGCACATACTTTAGATTTCACTCAGGCTTTTTGTTGTAGTTTTTATTCAGAGTAGTTACTAGTATATGTTTCTTAGTCAGGAGCAGCCTGGGGTTCTGGCTGGAACCAGCCCGGGTGCAACCTGACCGTAGACTGTGTGTCATTTATATTTCCTGCCATTGAATAGGCCAGACTGATTTTTATAGCTGTTGTCATAGTTTAGGTCAGATTGTTATTTATTGATGTTTCAGGTCAGTTTACTATTTATATTTATTGTTGCTGAATAGAGGCCAAAAGACACAGCGCACAGTCCATGCAGCAAAACACAAATCATAGATACCATCTGAGGACACACACAAAAGCATCACAGAGACTGACTGTGTGTTATTACAGTGGTTGTTACAGGGTGTACCGGTTTAAAAGAAGAGAGGAACAGTGAGTGTTATTACAGTGGTTGTTACAGGGTGTACCGGTTTAAAAGAAGAGAGGAACAGTGAGTGTTATTACAGTGGTTGTTACAGGGTGTAACGGTTTAAAAGAAGAGAGGAACAGTGAGTGTTATTACAGTGGTTGTTACAGGGTGTACCGGTTTAAAAGAAGAGAGGAACAGTGAGTGTTATTACAGTGGTTGTTACAGGGTGTAACGGTTTAAAAGAAGAGAGGAACAGTGAGTGTTATTACAGTGGTTGTTACAGGGTGTAACGGTTTAAAGGTAAAGAGGAACAGTGAGTGTTACTACAGTGGTTGTTACAGGGTGTAACGGTTTAAAAGAAGAGAGGAACAGTGAGTGTTATTACAGTGGTTGTTACAGGGTGTACCGGTTTAAAAGAAGAGAGGAACAGTGAGTGTTATTACAGTGGTTGTTACAGGGTGTAACGGTTTAAAAGAAGAGAGGAACAGTGAGTGTTATTACAGTGGTTGTTACAGGGTGTAACGGTTTAAAAGAAGAGAAGAACAGTGAGTGTTATTACAGTGATTGTTACAGGGTGTAACGGTTTAAAAGAAGAGAGGAACAGTGACAGTTATTACAGTGGTTGTTACAGGGTGTAACGGTTTAAAGGGAAAGAGGAACAGTGAGTGTTATTACAGTGGTTGTTACAGGGTGTAACGGTTTAAAAGAAGAGAGGAACAGTGAGTGTTATTACAGTGGTTGTTACAGGGTGTAACGGTTTAAAAGAAGAGAGGAACAGTGAGTGTTATTACAGTGGTTGTTACAGGGTGTAACGGTTTAAAAGAAGAGAGGAACAGTGAGTGTTATTACAGTGGTTGTTATAGGGTGTAACGGTTTAAAAGAAGAGAGGAACAGTGAGTGTTACTACAGTGGTTGTTACAGGGTGTACTGGTTTAAAGGGATAGAGGAGCAGTGAGTGTTATTACAGTGGTTGTTACAGGGTGTAACGGTTTAAAAGAAGAGAGGAACAGTGAGTGTTACTACAGTGGTTGTTACAGGGTGTAACGGTTTAAAGGGAAAGAGGAACAGTGAGTGTTATTACAGTGGTTGTTACAGGGTGTAACGGTTTAAAGAAGAGAGGAACAGTGAGTGTTATTACAGTGGTTGTTACAGGGTGTAACTGTTTAAAGAAGAGAGGAACAGTGAGTGTTATTACAGTGGTTGTTACAGGGTGTAACGGTTTAAAGAAGAGAACAGTGAGTGTTATTACAGTGGTTGTTACAGGGTGTAACGGTTTAAAGAAGAGAGGAACAGTGAGTGTTACTACAGTGGTTGTTACAGGGTGTAACGGTTTAAAAGAAGAGAGGAACAGTGAGTGTTATTACAGTGGTTGTTACAGGGTGTAACGGTTTAAAAGAAGAGAGGAACAGTGAGTGTTACTACAGTGGTTGTTACAGGGTGTACTGGTTTAAAGGGATAGAGGAGCAGTGAGTGTTATTACAGTGGTTGTTACAGGGTGTACCGGTTTAAAAGAAGAGAGGAACAGTGAGTGTTATTACAGTGGTTGTTACAGGGTGTAACGATTTAAAGGGAAAGAGGAACAGTGAGTGTTATTACAGTGGTTGGTACAGGGTGTAACGATTTAAAGGGAAAGAGGAACAGTGAGTGTTATTACAGTGGTTGGTACAGGGTGTAACGGTTTGAAAGAAGAGAGGAACAGTGAGTGTTATTACAGTGGTTGTTACAGGGTGTAACGGTTTAAAGAAGAGAGGAACAGTGAGTGTTATTACAGTGGTTGTTACAGGGTGTAACGGTTTAAAGAAGAGAGGAACAGTGAGTGTTATTACAGTGGTTGTTACAGGGTGTAACGGTTTAAAGAAGAGAGGAACAGTGAGTGTTATTACAGTGGTTGTTACAGGGTGTAACGGTTTGAAAGAAGAGAGGAACAGTGAGTGTTATTACAGTGGTTGTTACAGGGTGTAACGGTTTGAAAGAAGAGAGGAACAGTGAGTGTTATTACAGTGGTTGTTACAGGGTGTAACGGTTTAAAGGGAAAGAGGAACAGTGAGTGTTATTACAGTGGTTGTTACAGGGTGTAACTGTTTAAAGAAGAGAGGAACAGTGAGTGTTATTACAGTGGTTGTTACAGGGTGTAACGGTTTAAAGAAGAGAGGAACAGTGAGTGTTATTACAGTGGTTGTTACAGGGTGTAACGGTTTAAAAGAAGAGAGGAACAGTGAGTGTTATTACAGTGGTTGTTACAGGGTGTAACGGTTTAAAAGAAGAGAGGAACAGTGAGTGTTATTACAGTGGTTGTTACAGGGTGTACCGGTTTAAAGGGAAAGAGGAACAGTGAGTGTTATTACAGTGGTTGTTACAGGGTGTAACGGTTTAAAGGGAAAGAGGAACAGTGAGTGTTACTACAGTGGTTGTTACAGGGTGTAACGGTTTAAAAGAAGAGAGGAACAGTGAGTGTTATTACAGTGGTTGTTACAGGGTGTAACGGTTTAAAGGGAAAGAGGAACAGTGAGTGTTATTACAGTGGTTGTTACAGGGTGTAACGGTTTAAAAGAAGAGAGGAACAGTGAGTGTTATTACAGTGGTTGTTACAGGGTGTAACGGTTTAAAAGAAGAGAGGAACAGTGAGTGTTACTACAGTGGTTGTTACATGGTGTAACGGTTTAAAAGAAGAGAGGAACAGTGAGTGTTATTACAGTGGTTGTTACATGGTGTAACGGTTTAAAGGTAAAGAGGAACAGTGAGTGACGTCGTACAGAGAAAAGTTATTTTGAGAAAAGAAGGTTACACTGACATTAGGGTTGTGTTTATTTGTATACATGTTGTTGAGGCCGAGACGTGGCGGATGTGTATAGACGCCCCCAAGTGGCGACCTGTTGTTAGTGTCAGCAATAAGCTGCATTGTTCTGTAAGTTGTAGGCTGGTGCGACTGCTGGGATAGACTGCAGCATCCCCGCGGTTTGAATGATGGATGGATGGATGGATGGATGGATGGATGGATGGATGGATGTAGGCTGCTGCATAAAAAGTATACAGCATCACTTGTCTCTGTATTCATTAGCCCCAAATGTAACAGCGTTCATAGCATGATTTCCTTTGTTACCTCTGTTTTCCATTTACAACCGTATACGTGGAGTGGGTGTGTGTGTGTGTGGGGGGGGTATCTATACTGTGCTGTAAATAAATGCTATTTTAAAAGTCAAAGTCTCTCTCTCTCCCTCTCTCTCGCTCTCTCTCTCTCTCTCGCTCTCTCTCTCTCTCTCTCTCTCTCTCTCTCTCTCTCGCTCTCTCTGCACTGCATGCTGGGAGGTTGGGTGCGTCAGCGTGAGTGAGGGTGTTGAATGAGCTTGAGTGTGTTTTTCGGCTTAGTTCACTGGGTTTCTGCTGCTTTCACTTTTCTTTTCTTCTCTACATGGTGAGGTGAGAGAAGATTAATTTTACTTCGTTGCTGGTTGTTGGGAAGTGACTGGAGTAGCTGGTCGGAGTTTGGTGGTGTGCAGCATGGCGCCCCCCCTGGTGAGGGCTCGCCTCCCCTGTCTATCAGACACGGGGTTAGAGTGGTGGTGGACCCGCGGTACACTGTGGAACAGGTTCTCCTGGCTGCAGGAGAACAGGTCGGCTATGAGAACATCACCTACGGCTCTCGGATGAACGAAGCCGTGGTGGCTTTTCTCCGACAGGAGCGTTTAGTCCCCCTGCTGGTCGAGAGAGGCCTGGTGCTGGACGATCTGTTTGTAGCCGTCTCGCCATTGTTTGTGCCGTCGACACGTGTTACCGTGTCAGGCGTACCTCCGTTTATCCCGAACAAGCTCATTGAGAAAGAACTGGGTCGTTTCGGGAAGTTTGCTGGCGGGTTCAGAACAGTCCGTCTGGGTTGTGGCGACGCCAGACTGCAGCATGTTACCTCCCTGCGGAGACAGGCCTTCATGTATTTAAATGACCCCTCAGAACATCTACAAGTGTCATTTAAGGTCAAATACGAACACGGCTTCTACACTTTGTACGCGAGTTCTGGCAGCATGAAGTGTTTTGAGTGCGGCGATGTCGGCCACAAACGCTCATCCTGCCCGCACAGGGAGCCCACAGCGGGCAGCAGTACAGGCGAGCCACAGCTAGGAGGCGCCGCTGAGGGCGGTAGCCCGCAAACAGCGCAGCAGGCGGCAGGAGATACCGCAACCGGTGATCCGCAACCTGGTACGGAAGGAAATGTACCAACTGAGCAGGACAGCAATACTGTAAATGATGGTAATCTGAGTGGTACTGAAGCACAGGATGCGGATGTATGCAGAGACAGAGGACAGACAGAACCAGCGGGAGACAGTCACCCAGCTGAGGCTGAGAGTCAGGTCTCTGCAACAGGTGAGTCACACTGTGAAAACGCTGGAAATGAAGATGAGGACGTGTTAGAGGATGATAGCCTATCTCAGTTTGCTGATATTGTGTCGCAAGGTGATGAGCAGTCATACTCATTGAAAGAGATTAATGATTTCCTTGATGAAACTCATGGCAGACAGTCTGTGGAAGTATCAGATGTCTTCTCAGATGTGGACAGGTTTGTTACCTCTGTTATGAAAGTTAGAAAAACGGCTGGATATGGAGAGCTCAGTAAACAGAAGAGGTTTCGTCTAAAGAAGATTCTGACGAAACTTTAGGAAAGAAAGAGGAGGAAAGGTTCCTTTAACTGTTCAAAACTGAAATATAGGTGATACATAAAAGGTGTTTTTTTTTCTCTCTTGGAAAGTTTTCACTGTCTCATCCTTCATTTTCTCTCTTTTTTAAATGGAAAATTTGCGGGTAGGGAGTCTAAATATTAACGGAGGACAGGATAGAGTTAAGCGAGGTGTGGTAGCTGAGCTGATTAGAGCTAAGAACATAGATGTGCTCCCCCTACAGGAAACACACAGCTCTGTAGACAACGAGATAGAGTGGGGAATGAGTTGGGCAGGCCAGGCTTTGTGAGCCATGGTACCAACTTTAGTGCAGGTGTAGCTGTTCTCTTTTCGCAGCGCCTCCTTTTAACAAATGTTTTGACATGTGAAGTGGAGCAGGGCAGAATCCAAGTAGTTCAGGCAACAATCCGAGAAATACCTTTTGTGTTTATAAATGTGTATGCTTATAACACAGGCACTGATCGCTTGAGATTGTTTAGCAAACTGAGGGATAAACTTAAACAGTTTAATAGTGGCTCAATCATAGTGGTGGGAGGAGACTGGAATTGCACTACACACCCTACAGTTGACAGAAACTCAGAAGAGCCCCATCCACCGTCAGCTTCTTTTCTGCCCACTGTGGTCGCAGAAAACAACCTTATGAATGTTTGGAGGACGCTTAATCCAACAGTTAGGTAGTACACATGGGTAAAAGCTGCCGAGGGTAGTGTGAGGGCAGCCAGGTTGGACAGGATTCACCTCAATCAAACATACAGTAACAGGTTGATTAAGGCCACGATACCGCCTGTGGGATTTTCACATCACCATTTAGTAGTGACAGACTTTTCCTTACAAGTTCAATTTCGACACTGTTCTCACTGGCACTTCGATGTGCGGCTAACGCAGGGTAAAGCCTTCTGTCAGTTCTTCTCTGACTTCTGGAGTCATTGGAGGCTGAGGAAGAAAGATTTTGAGAGCTTAACTCGATGGTGGGAGGTAGAAAAAACACAAATTAGGGTCTTATGTCAGCAATACAAACAACACACTCTCGGTATGGAGAAAATCCGTCTTGACGAATTAGAGAGGGAAATTAGAATATTAGAAGACGAAGTAATTATTGGACATGATGGTAACAGCAGCACTTGGGAAAGTAGGAGGAAGGCTTTAGGTAGGTTCCTACATGAGAGAGCAAAGGGTGCTTTAATCAGAACCTGAATCGCCACCATCAAAGACATAGATGCTCCAACTTCTTTTTTCTTTAAACTCGAAAGAAAAATTAGAAAGAGCAATGTGATGATGCATCTCAAACTTTCCAGTGGGGCAACAACAACTGATCCATCAGAGATGAGGAAGTGTCCATAGACTTACAGCAGCCTGTTCAGTGCGGAGACCTGTGACTCTGACTGTGTGGATGAGATACTGGAGGGACTGCCTCAGCTGGGTGAAACACAGGTGGCCTCGATGGAGTCCCCCATCTCCTTTGACGAGGTGTCTGCGGCGGTTCAGCAGCTCAGCTGTGGCAAAGCCTCCAGGGTTGATGGACTTCCTTCAGAGTTTTACAAGACGTCCTGGACTTTAATTGGACGAGACTTACACGATGTATTTAAAGACTGTTTGGACTCTGGAACTCTACCTTTGAGTTGTAGACGGGCTGTCCTGACACTGCTACCAAAAAGGGAGATCTTGGCCTACTGAAATCCTGGAGGCCAGTTTCGTTGTTATGTACTGATTATAAGATAATTGCAATATGTCTTTCAAATAGACTCAAACAATGTATGGATACGGTTGTACATTACAGCCAGACGTACTGTGTTCCTGACCGTAAATTAAGGATAATCTTTTTTTGATACGGGACATTATTGCCATGTCTAAGCTCCAGCAGCTGGATGTTGGCCTGCTTTCCTTAGATCAAGAGAAGGCTTTTGACAGGATTGATCCTTGCTATCTGTTGAAAACACTTCAAGGTTTTGGGGATAAATTTGTTAACTGGATCAAGTTGTTGTATTCCGGAGCCAGTGTTCTGTTGAAGGTAGGAGGTGGACTCAGCCGACCTGTCTCTGTTAAGAGAGGTATAAGACAGGGTTGTCCCTTATCTGGAATGCAGTACTCCCTGGCCATTGAACCGCTTTTATTTCCGCTCAGGCAGGGGCTCCCAGGGCTAACCTTTTCAGGGAACATCACCACTGCAGTTAGCTTATCAGCATACGCTGACGATGTCACGGTTTTCATAACAACTCAAAACGATCTACAAATTCTCAAGCAGAAATTGACCTTATACGAACAAGCTTCCTCTGCAAAAGTCAATTGAACAGCCGACATTACCAGCGGGGCTGCTGTCTTTCTGGGCAGTGACCGCTTTCTTAGCAAAAATTTGGAGGGTTTAATTGAAAAGGTCAGTGCCCGATTGTCTAGATGGACTTGGATCCAGCCTCAGTTGTCCTATAGGGGGAGAGTCTTGATTGTTAACAACTTGATTGCCTCGATGCTCTGGCACCGGTTTACGGTTGTAGAACCTCCAGACACGCTCATACGGGAAGTGCAGAAGACGCTGGTGAACTTCTTCTGGAGAGGCTTTCACTGGACCAAGTCTGCTGTACTGTTCCTACCAGTGCTGGATGGAGGCCAGGGCCTGATTACCCCCCCGCACTCGTATCATGGCTTTTCGCCTTCAAACTGTGCAGCGCCTTTTATACCATGACCAGCGACTTTGGAGTGAAACAGCATCTGTGTTGCTTCAGAGGGTTATGAACCTGAACTATGACAAGCACTTGTTCCTTCTGGACCTGGCTGGCATGGAGTTCATGACAAAACCCTTCTATCAATCTGTCCTCTGCGCTTGGGGAATGGTCTTACGCACCATCAGAGATGACTCCCAGCTCTATGGCAGTGTAGGGGAGGAACCACTGTTCCATAACCCACTGATATGCTGCAGGATGCTCAGCTCCGTAAGTGTACAGAGATCCCTCATACGAGCTGGACGTATGAAGTTAGTGTGTCTCAGATCAGGAGGACAGTGGAAGACGGCTGGCATTTTGAGCCAAGAGACTGGCTTTAAATCTCTTCGTTTGATGGAGAGGTTGTTGCAACAGAACATCACTAGCCGGCATGCAGGAGTCGAGGTAGTTGAGTGTGTTGGCACCAGGCTCATCCCCCAGGGGCAGCTGGAGGTCCCTGTACAAACCCCCTATAGAGAAACGCACTGCGGATCTACAGTGGAGGGTGGTACATGGGGCTGTGGCTACGAACAGACATGTGGCACACATTGATCCTAGGGCAGGGAGTCACTGCTCTTTCTGTAATGATGAGGAAACCCTACAGCACTTATGGCTCAGATGTCCCAGGTGGGGCCCTCTTTCTCTGTACTGCAGCGGTGGCTCAGAGGTTTAGGAGAGGTTCTGGCAGACAGCCTGTTTGTCTTTGGTCCGAGGTAAACGGCAGCACAGTGCAGATGTATCACCTTGATTAATTTTTGGATAGGTCAGGCAAAAATTAGTATTTGGCTTAGCAGAAGGAACAGAATGAAAGGTACAGGGTCCACAGACGCTACACTCATGTTCAGGGGTCTAGTGGCTGCTCGGCTGAAAATTTAGTTCATGTTTTTCAAACTGAGTTCAAACTTGGAAGGATTTATTTCTATTTGGGGACCTGGGGACGTGCTGTGTACTGTAGAAAACCAAGTGCTTCTTCTTAATTTCTGAAAAAAGAAAAAAATAGGGGAAGGTCTGTATCCTTTTGGTTTTACTGTGTATGGCAATTGTGTTTTTCCACTATGTATATGAATGTTTGTGTTACTGTTGTTATCTCTCTCCCCCCCTCTCTCTCCCCTCCCTCTCTCTCTCCCTTTCTCTCTCTAACTCTAACTCTCGCTCTCCCACTCTCCCTCTCCCTCTCCCCTCTCTCTCTATCTCTCCCTCCCTCCCTCTGTCTCTCTCTCTCGCTGTCTCTCTCCCTCCCTCCCTCTCTCTCTCTCTGTCTCGCTCTCTGTCTCTCTCACTCTCTCTCTATCTCTCCCTCCCTCCCTCTGTCTCTCTCTCTCGCTGTCTCTCTCCCTCCCTCTCTCTCTCTGTCTCGCTCTCTGTCTCTCTCACTCTCTCTCTTATCCCTCCCTCGCTCTCTCTTGTTCTCCCTCTCCCTCCCTCTCTCTTTTCTCTCCCCCCTCTCTCTCTCCCTCCCTCTCTCTCTCTCTCTGTCTCTCTCGCTCTCTCTCTCTCTCTCCCTCCCTCTCTCTCTCTCTCTGTCTCTCTCGCTCTCTCTCTCATCCCTCTCACACAAAACATCAGTCATACCTCTACCACACCGGGATGGGGGGCAGTGGGTCAGGCTTTCACCAGACGTAATAGCATGCGGGCCCTCAGAAGGAGGATTGTGGTAGCACCTGCCTGTTCTCTCCATCTGGGCTGGTCACAGCAGGAGGTCGTCTGCTGGGAAAGAGGTCACGCGCCATCGCGCTGGGATTCAGCATCCGAATCATTTTAAATGTCAGATGCTTTTACGAGAAATAGAAACCTGCCTCGGTGAGTCGGACAGTAGATGGTAGGATGTGGGGTGGACGGTGGAGGGTGGAGGGTGGAGGGTGGAGGGTTGTTCGGCTGAAGACATCAGAATTCTCTGCAGTTCTCTGCTGATGTTTGCTTAAATCCAAAAACTCAGCTAGCCGCTAACTGCTGTTTACCAGCCACAACAACCACACAACGCACTGCTGTTTACCAGCCACAACAACCACACAACACACTGCTGTTTACCAGCCACAACAACCACACAACGCACTGCTGTTTACCAGCCACAACAACCACACAACACACTGCTGTTTACCAGCCACAGCAACCACACAACGCACTGCTGTTTACCAGCCACAACAACCACACAACACACTGCTGTTTACCAGCCACAACAACCACACAACACACTGCTGTTTACCAGCCACAACAACCACACAACACACTGCTGTTTACCAGCCACAACAACCACACAACGCACTGCTGTTTACCAGCCACAACAACCACACAACACACTGCTGTTTACCAGCCACAACAACCACACAACGCACTGCTGTTTACCAGCCACAGCAACCACACAACGCACTGCTGTTTACCAGCCACAACAACCACACAACGCACTGCTGTTTACCAGCCACAACAACCACACAACGCACTGCTGTTTACCAGCCACAACAACCACACAACGCACTGCTGTTTACCAGCCACAACAACCACACAACGCACTGCTGTTTACCAGCCACATTAACCACACAACACACTGCTGTTTACCAGCCACAGCAACCACACAACACACTGCTGTTTACCAGCCACAACAACCACACAACACACTGCTGTTTACCAGCCACAACAACCACACAACACACTGCTGTTTACCAGCCACAACAACCACACAACACACTGCTGTTTACCAGCCACAACAACCACACAACGCACTGCTGTTTACCAGCCACAACAACCACACAACACACTGCTGTTTACCAGCCACAACAACCACACAACACACTGCTGTTTACCAGCCACAACAACCACACAACACACTGCTGTTTACCAGCCACAACAACCACACAACGCACTGCTGTTTACCAGCCACAACAACCACACAACACACTGCTGTTTACCAGCCACAACAACCACACAACACACTGCTGTTTACCAGCCACAACAACCACACAACACACTGCTGTTTACCAGCCACAACAACCACACAACACACTGCTGTTTACCAGCCACAACAACCACACAACACACTGCTGTTTACCAGCCACAACAACCACACAACACACTGCTGTTTACCAGCCACAACAACCACACAACGCACTGCTGTTTACCAGCCACAACAACCACACAACACACTGCTGTTTACCAGCCACAACAACCACACAACACACTGCTGTTTACCAGCCACAACAACCACACAACACACTGCTGTTTACCAGCCACAACAACCACACAACACACTGCTGTTTACCAGCCACAACAACCACACAACACACTGCTGTTTACCAGCCACAACAACCACACAACACACTGCTGTTTACCAGCCACAACAACCACACAACACACTGCTGTTTACCAGCCACAACAACCACACAACGCACTGCTGTTTACCAGCCACAACAACCACACAACACACTGCTGTTTACCAGCCACAACAACCACACAACACACTGCTGTTTACCAGCCACAACAACCACACAACACACTGCTGTTTACCAGCCACAACAACCACACAACACACTGCTGTTTACCAGCCACAACAACCACACAACACACTGCTGTTTACCAGCCACAACAACCACACAACACACTGCTGTTTACCAGCCACAACAACCACACAACACACTGCTGTTTACCAGCCACAACAACCACACAACACACTGCTGTTTACCAGCCACAACAACCACACAACACACTGCTGTTTACCAGCCACAACAACCACACAACACACTGCTGTTTACCAGCCACAACAACCACACAACACACTGCTGTTTACCAGCCACAACAACCACACAACACACTGCTGTTTACCAGCCACAACAACCACACAACACACTGCTGTTTACCAGCCACAGCAACCACACAACACACTGCTGTTTACCAGCCACAACAACCACACAACACACTGCTGTTTACCAGCCACAACAACCACACAACACACTGCTGTTTACCAGCCACAGCAACCACACAACACACTGCTGTTTACCAGCCACAACAACCACACAACACACTGCTGTTTACCAGCCACAACAACCACACAACACACTGCTGTTTACCAGCCACAACAACCACACAACACACTGCTGTTTACCAGCCACAACAACCACACAACACACTGCTGTTTACCAGCCACAACAACCACACAACACACTGCTGTTTACCAGCCACAGCAACCACACAACACACTGCTGTTTACCAGCCACAACAACCACACAACACACTGCTGTTTACCAGCCACAACAACCACACAACGCACTGCTGTTTACCAGCCACAGCAACCACACAACACACTGCTGTTTACCAGCCACAACAACCACACAACACACTGCTGTTTACCAGCCACAACAACCACACAACACACTGCTGTTTACCAGCCACAACAACCACACAACACACTGCTGTTTACCAGCCACAACAACCACACAACACACTGCTGTTTACCAGCCACAGCAACCACACAACACACTGCTGTTTACCAGCCACAACAACCACACAACACACTGCTGTTTACCAGCCACAGCAACCACACAACACACTGCTGTTTACCAGCCACAACAACCACACAACACACTGCTGTTTACCAGCCACAACAACCACACAACACACTGCTGTTTACCAGCCACAGCAACCACACAACACACTGCTGTTTACCAGCCACAACAACCACACAACACACTGCTGTTTACCAGCCACAGCCACCACACAACACACTGCTGTTTACCAGCCACAACAACCACACAACACACTGCTGTTGTCCTTCAGTGTTCTGCCTGTGAGCTGCTGTTGCCTCCTCCTTGATGGCTGTCTTCAGGTTGCCCCTGGCAACGCTGTGTAGTTCAGCATTGCCAGACCTGTAGGCGGTGTCGTGGTCCCTCAGCAGCAGCTTCACATCCCTTGTCATCCATGGTTTATTGTTTGGAAAGCATCTGATATGTGTGTCAACAGCCACAGTATCAGAGCAGTTTTGTGTGTAAAACAGGACAGTGGCTGTATATATAGTCTTCTATGTCTTCTATGTCTTCTACGTCTTCTACGTCTTCTATGTCTTTTACGTCTTCTATGTCTTCTACGTCTTCTATGTCTTCTACGTCTTCTACGTCTTCTACGTCTTCTATGTCTTCTACGTCTTCTATGTCTTCTACGTCTTCTACGTCTTCTACGTCTTCTACGTCTTCTACGTCTTCTATGTCTTCTACGTCTTCTATGTCTTCTACGTCTTCTATGTCCGTCAAATAAAGCCCAGTGAGTACGCTCAGAGCCGTCCTGGAGCTGACTGGAAGCCCCTTAGGCCAAGTCCTTATGATCCTCACTGGAAGCCCCCTGCTTTTGCTGATGAGAGGTGTGTATGCCGGGGTGAGAAGAGAGACAGATGGTTGGACCGGCCTGAGTGGGGGAGTGTGGAGACCTTGTGTCCTTGTCTCATGGTCTGACTTGTGGTCAGGGTATCGGCCTGGATGGTGCCTCTTGTTTGTTTGTTCGACAGTTTTGATCCTGGTTGGTACGAATGCCCGGTCGGTTGTGAAGGGTGACACGGTACAATGTCAGCTCATATCCAATGACAGACAGGTCGACAGGTACACGGGGGGGTAGACAGACATGCTAACAGACAGGTCGACAGGTACACGGGGGGGTAGACAGACATGCTAACAGACAGGTCGACAGGTACACGGGGGGGGGGGTAGACAGACATGCTAACAGACAGGTCGACAGGTACACCGGGGGGTAGACAGACATGCTAACAGACAGGTCGACAGGTACACGGGGGGGTAGACAGACATGCTAACAGACAGGTCGACAGGTACACGGGGGGGTAGACAGACATGCTAACAGACAGGTCGACAGGTACACGGGGGGGGGTAGACAGACATGCTAACAGACAGGTCGACAGGTACACGGGGGGGTAGACAGACATGCTAACAGACAGGTGAGCAAAGAAAGATATGTTGGGAAAAGTGACACATCGTTTCAAGTTGTCAGTTCATTATAGCAGATGGCGTTGATTCTTGAAACACTTTGTTTCTATTTCCGATTGGTCTTTTGTTTGTGGTGGGGGTTGTCCCGGGGGGGGGGTCTCCCCTTTCCTTTTCTCCCCAATTGTATCCAGCCAATTACCCCACTCTTCCAAGCCGTCCCGGTCTCTGCTCCACCCCCTCTGCTGATCCGGGGAGGGCTGCAGACTACCACATGCCTCCTCCCACACATGTGGAGTCACCAGCCGCTTCTTTTCACCTGACAGTGAGGAGTTTCACCAGGGGGACGTAGTGCGTGGGAGGATCAAACATCGTCGTGTCGTG